>WYDI02020566.1:0-34033 GCA_009867235.2 Psittacus erithacus | reverse complement strand
CCTCTTTGGCTAGTTTGGGTCAGGTGTCCTGTCTCTGCTTCCTCCCGGCTTCCCCTCTTCCCAGGGCAGAGCATGAGACTCAGACAGTCCTTGGTCAGTGTAAACATTCTAAGCAGTAGCTACAAACATTGGTATTATCAGCACTGTTCCCAGACCGAAAGTCAGAAACACAGCACTGCACCAGCTACTAAGAAGGAGAGAAATGACTGCTACTGCTGAACCCAGGACAACTTGTAAAGTCATTCAAATTATCACAGCAAATACCTGCCCTTTTATATTCCATTGCTGAATGGATAATACTGTGTTGAAAATGACATCACATTTGAACTGCTACTTCAAATGCTTCTGGTACATTACAGTTTTAAATGGACTTTTGAAAAAAAAAAACAAACAGCAAGACAACCTAGCAATATTTGAGTAGAAAAGTACACTTTTGGTCCATATTCTTTTCAGTGAATATTTTTAATGCAAATTAAAATAAAAAAACCACCAAACCCATAACTAAATTCTTTTTAAAAAGTGACAGGAGTCAGTCCAACAAACTGTTTCCTATGGACAAAAACTGACTCTGCCATATACTCAAGTTTTCAAAAAAATATGTGCCCTTGTTTTCAGTTGTTAAGAGTGGTGGGTTTTTTTTCAAGTGATGGGGCTTTTTTCAAATGGCAGGGTCAGAGGGTTCATATGAAAACAAAGGCCCTTCCTATCAGCTTGCTCAGACAGTAGAGCAGCATAGGATATTATGATCTGGTAAACCATATAAATTCAAATATCTTGCATGCTACAAGTGGGAATTTCATTTCAGAGCTGAGTAAATAGGCATGGCAGAGGTAGAAGGGAGGCAACTTAAGGAAGAAATCCTAGGGACAAGCCCAATAGCACAGAGTGGCCCCAATCATTTTTCCAGTCTCAAGAATGAAATAACAGATGTCAAGATCCTTTGTCATAGCCCTGTTGTGACCTGCCTATAGATTGGGATGTTTGAATTTCATCTTCCTGCCTCCACTAAGAGTCTATTTGAAAGCCTGATGACACTGGCTTTGTGTGAGTGAGGTAAATTTCCCTTATAGTGCATGTTGGTACAGTAACACTTGAAATGCAAAACACAAACATTTTCTTAACAGTGCTAAATGCCCTCAGTATTCAAAGGCATGGAAACAGGCCAGCGGCTCTGTTCAGATTACCAGTGAATCGTTTAAGCGAGCTGTACAAAAGTAGATATCATAACCTGTGAGAAGGCATAGAGAAAAGTAATGACTCCGTTGACCGCGGAAACAAAAGCAATGACCATATAGATAGTTTGTAGCACTTAATCCCTGTAATCTGAAAGGTGAGAAAATATCAAGAGGACTGTATTAACTCAATATATCTGATTTTAAAATTATGGCTGCTACTGAGGGATAGTCAAGAACACATTTTAAAACAGCGGGTAAAATGGAACAGAATAATTTCATACCTGACATTGGATTTACTTATCTCAGAAAGAATAATGTCTCAGATGTTGCCTGACCAAGAAATTGTGCAGAAGCAGGGAATTTAGTGTTCTCTCATGTCCTTCAAAAGAGAGTCAGTACCATTTTAAAGAAAACAATATTAAACAAAATGAGCCTCAATGGGCTGAAGAGCCTTTTTTCATTCCAACATTCTTGATGTACTTCATAATGTTTCTTTTTTAAACATTACTCCCCTCAATTAACTCATAATTGCTGTCTATGCCATATGAATTATGCAACATTTGATGTAAATTCAGATTCCCTGGCACTAAACAAATCTAGGGGCATTTCAGAACCTGGCGTAATTACAAAAGCAATCCCTGTAGATTCAGGAAGAGGATGAATATCATCTACTTGTTTTGATCTTGGTTGGTTTGTATGGTACTCCTTTGCTAAATTCTCCTTGGGCTGCCATGAAAGTGCATGTATTGGGTCTGGCTGAGATGGAGTTATTTTTCCCATAGCAGCCCTCATATTGCTGTGCTTTGTGTTGGTAACTAGAAGGGTGTTGATAACACAGCAGTGTTTGGCTACTGCTGACCAAGTGTCCCATAGCATCAAGGCTCTTTCTCCAGCATTCCTCCACAACTAGGCAGGGGGTGGGCAAGATGTTGGGAGGGGACACAGCCAGGACAGCAGACCCAAACTGACCAAAGGGATATTCCACACCATATGATGTCTCCTCAGCAATAAAAGCTGAGAGAGGAGCAGGGGGAGCATGGGAAGAGACTTTAGTTATTAGTTATTACAATGTTTGTCATGAGCAATCACTACATGGACTGAAGCCCTACTTCATTGGAAGTGTCTGGACATTGCCTGCTGATGGGAAATAAAGAATAAATCATTAACTTTTCTTTGATTCCATAAGCAGCTTTTGCATTTGCTTTATTAAACTGCCTTTACCTTGACACATAAGTTTTCTTTCATCTTGTTCTCTCTCTCCCTGCCCTGCTGAAGTGGAAAGAGATAACGCAGCTTGGTGGGCATGTGGTGTCCAGCCGAAGTTGACCCAGCACAGTGCAACAGCAACAAAGATCCAAAACTATTGTAAATGAGTGCAGCTCAGGAGAAATTGGTGGAGCGAGCCCAGTTTAGATAAGGGGTAGCTGTGACTCTAACCAATTTCTCCTGATGCAGATTTTATCCTTTCCTGAAACTCTTCTATGGAACTAAAATCTGAGTAAAAAATATAACTGACAAATGCAAAACAAGTCTTGAAATATACTCTAATCTGAATAATTCAGCTGTTGAAAGATAACACATTTGCCCAAAAGAGCAGAAACAGAAGTCTGCAGAAAATTAGTGCACTGAAATATACGGCAATTTGCAGGACAGTGGTCAAAAGAGCATTTCTCTAAGTCTTCATGTCTGCATTTATTTGTATAAGAGATAATAATTAAAATGTTAGGAGACAGTCTAGATTCTAAGGATTTTTGATGAACTCAGAATACTAAGAGTCTCTCAACAAATGTAAAAAACAATAGTTACTTATTAAGAATTATGTGCATCAAACTTTTTTCAGTCTACCCAGCACAGAAAAAAAGTATTTCAGAGGGAGACTGTTCTTAGGCTGGGAATACATTTGATCAGCAAAGATACAGACATTTACTACCCCTTCCAGATTAAAAAAACACCCTCCAACATACTGCTAACCTTCATACCAAAGTGATGGGTGGGATTTTCTACAAAATTCAGGATAAGAGAAAATAAACTAAGCTGCTCAAGATGGACTTCCATATGCATTTCTTAGACAATATGCTATATTCAGTTTAGAGAGGAACAAAGTAATCTATCCTAATTATCTAACTGTCCAAACCTGCAGATAGTGGTGGGGTGTGGTACCAGGGGAGAGGAGATCCTGGAGAAGCAGAGACAAAGAATGCTTGCAGGAGCAGGATGAGCAGAAACAGACAGGGAAGACAGGAGAAGAGTCAAACAAGGAAGGAAGACAAGGTATCAAGAAGAGATTATGACCAGTATCACAGCTGGCTGGCATGTCAAATCAGCACTTAAAGCTTACGAGCTTTCAGCATGCATTTGCCCCAGTTCAAGGGAATTTGGTTTACTACAATGCTTTGCATTTAAAAAAATTTGACACTAAGCTTGACTAAATTCAATCTTGAGCTTTCACAATTTATTTTTCCTTCAGTACAAGAAAATATAAAATTGAAAGACAACACCGAAGAGATATTTTGGACAGACAGCCTCATATTACACACTAGCAGTTGACTATCAAGATCTCTGAAGTCTGTGAATGGAAGTTTAGTAAGACTCTCTTCAAACATTCCTTTCCTTTAGTTTAATTGAATATTTTGACCACAACCATAAACATAAATAAAAACAGCTCCTTTTTTAACTACTCCAGTACAACTGTAGCTCAGATTCAGTGATTCAATACTTCATCTTCTCAATCTATTTAACAAAGATGTGCTGTAACCAGTGCAATTACAAGAAAGCAGAATTTCTGAAATACACCAAGCACACCGAAACAACTAATAAGATTATGATCTTAAGCAACTTTGTCATTGTATTTGCTGTGCCAGCCACTCTGAGAAATTTCTGAGGCTGTACAGATAGGAGGGGAGATGGGTTATAAGACCATGAAATGCCTGTGCTTAGCATCCTGCTATTGACTGTTCTGTCAGGGATATTTATACAGTCCTGATGTATAACCTAAGTAGCTTATGATCTTTAGTACAAGGTATGTATGAAATACAAAATGTGACTGTTTTTACTTTACAGAAGAAAGGTGAAAGTCAAGAAAGATAATGTGATTTTCCTGAGACAACTTAAAAAAGTCTGAAATCAAGGGTACTGAATTCAGCATGGCCAGACTTAGGCTTTCCCCTCTCCAACACAGCTTAAGTAAAATTTACCTCCATTTTTAACCTAGCAATCACACTCATTTATTTAAAAAGTGTGGGGGCAGAAGTATCCAGCTTTTTTGTCAATATACTGTAAATACAGAACATTTTGCAGGGATAAAGATCTGAAGACTCAAACTGAATAATTATTAAGTGCCATGCAATTAAAAAAGTTACTTAAAAAAAAAAAAAAGCTACTGATGTTCCTCATCCTTAGCATCCTCTAGCTTCTAGGTAGTTGGTATTTCCTCGTTGCCTGTAAAGGGAATCATTAATACTGTCCCTACTTTGCTGCCTCTTTGTCTCCCCCTCCCTCTTCTTTTATCTCTTCATATAGAGACAAGTGCTGTAGTCTCTACTGAAAACTGAAGCATAAATGTCTAATTGTTAATCAGCCAGTAGAGAGTGGCTGATAAAGCAAAAAGCCAGGATGACTTGCAGTTGAGTCTGTAAAAAAATTAAGCAAAATTAATCTTGTCCTTCTGGGTACTTATAGCCTTAAAACCACATTCCTAAAATCAAACAGCCTTTGTTTTCAACAAACATTGTTATTACAAATTGGAAGTCAATTGATGGTCTGCATTGACTTTAAAAGGACCAACAGTTAAATTACTTGCCCAAGGTCATATAGGAAGTCTCCATGAGGATAAAAAAGATTTTACTGGCTGTGTACATTAACATTTTTTCTCTCTGGCTGTGACAGCCCTAAAATTTATTGCCAGTTCCAAGGTAGTGCTCTGTACTGCTATCCTGAAATAATCTGAAGCAGAATTATTTGCTTTCAGGGTTTGTTTTTCTTTTTTTTTAATGTCCTAAAAAGATGATGGAATCTGACTTTATTTCCTGAAACTTGGAAATAAAGTTGCATTGCTCCTGAAAGAAATTCAAAAGTAATTATGTTTCTGTCTAAATATTTGCCAGTAAAGCTTTCATTCCCACCTCCCCTTTCAAAGTCTGCTACATTCAAAATAGTTAGTCACACCATGGAGCACAGAGATTACTTTCTGAACATTAGCCATCCAATCCAGCTTTTTTTAGAACCCACCAAGAAAACGGTGACCCCTTCCACACACATATAATACTGACAGTCACTCATGCATTAACAGCTATAAACCCCCAAAGGTCGTTTCCATGACAACCCCAGGGTCCTTAATGACCCTGACAGTTCAATGATTTTGTTTTGTTTGAGAGTGAAGGAATAATAAGTCTTCTCCCATCACCCCCTACCCCCTCTGCTGCACTGATATGCTGTTCATTATCTGATCCTAGGCTCAGCCCTGGAGACAGAGCAGCAGCCAGCTCTGAAAAACAAGAGCCTCACTGCAGACAAAGAGCATCGAAGGAGCTGAGCGTGCTCTGCATACTGCAGCAGCATCAGCCTCATTAATTCCATCACTAGCCCAATGAGTTGAAGTGAGTGCCAGGGGTATTACAATAGTTTGTAGCAATATGTTGCGTAAGTGAGCCCCAAATCACTGTACAGTTATTTAGGAAGTACATTTCACATACCACTAGCAGGAGTGTTTTTATTAATGGTGTATACCAGAAACACAATAAGACATTGCAGCTAGTCTGCAGCAAGACCTATAATTTTAATGATGTGATGAATAAGGCAATTAATGAACTTCAATCTATTTCCCATATGTATCATATTTAACTTTGGAAAACCAAAGAGATATCCAAGAGAAAGAAGTATAATAATGCATCACTAAATGAGTAGGCTATTCCTAATGCTTTGAATGCACGCTTCTTAGTTCTGCTCTTCAGTTAGACCTTCTGTTCTTTAATTAGAAATCAGCTACAGGCATATGCAGACTTCCATTCCCAATATTAAACACCAGGTACTCATTAAACAGTCTAGAAATCAGCTCACTGTTGATCTGATGTCATTCTTTACGAAATTCCACTAAAAGCCACCTCCATTGTTTACATGAAATTATATACATTCATTTGATCACATTCCAGCATTATCTCACTGCAACTATGCTCTTACTAGTGCCATATTAAACCAGCCCTGTGGTGACCTATTTTATGGACGGATGGATCTCAATTGCCTTCATTTTCCTTCAATTCATAGATTAACTGTGCATTGAACATAAATGGTATAACTTACAGCTTCTGAAAGGCTTCTGTAACTAGTATCAATGGCCATTGGCCCAACAGCTTTCAGAGTGGCTGCAAGTCACAGTTGTGCAGAGAGGCCACAGTTGTATCTCTTCCTGCTTGTATGGAGACCTTAGGGAAGTGTGCTGAAACTAAAACATTCCAACACTTGGTATTGCTGAAAGGTCCCTGTTTTTTCTGTATAGGTAAATATGTTATTGTTAGGATAGCTTTGTACATGTGACATAAGAGGTGGTCCAACCTTTCTAATGGCAGAGTTTTGGATCGTTATATTTATTTCTCTATATTTAACTTCATGAGATTACATTCAATCCTTTGATCTAGTGAAGTCCTTAACTCCAGATGGCTTCTGGGAAAATTTGGTATGGCACAGTAGCTCAGGGTAAACTCATTCCTCAGAACACAGGTCGCCATATGTAGTCATCCATAACGACTGACCCTCTTTAGTTCAACACTTTGCCTTTTATCAAGGAAAATATTTTAAGCAAATGAGTAATCCCAAAGAAGCCATCTCACTCAGCACCTGAAGTCAATGAGCTGCTTGAATTTTTGTTGCTAATCATATGCTTACATTCCGTCCTTATTTGGAAAAAGTTACTCAGGTTTTTGCGGATGTCGTGGTTTAAATCCAGTGAGCAAATCAGCCATGCAGTCGCTCACTTTCTCCTCCTTCCTCCCCACCCTTCTCCCAGAGGGATGGGGAGGAGAATCGAAAGAATGTAACTCCCATGGGCTGAGATGAGAACAGTCCAGTAACTCAGGTATAACACAAACCACTGCTGCTATCACCAATAATAATAATGATAAGGGAAATAACAAGGGGAGAGAATACAACCGCTCACCACCCGCCCACTGATACCCAGTCCGACCCGAGCAGTGATCTAGCCCTTCCGGGTAACTGCCCCCAGTTTATATAGTGGGCATGACGTGCTGTGGTATGGAATACCTCTTTAGCTAGTTTGGGTCAGGTGTCCTGTCTCTGCTTCCTCCCAGCTTCCCCTCCTCCCTGGAAGAGCATAAAGCTCAGAAAGTCCTTGGTCAGTCTAAACATTACTAAGCAGCAACTGAAAACGTCGGTGTTAGCGCTATTCCCAGGCTGAAAGTCAAAAACACAGCACTGCACCAGCTACTAAGAAGGAAGAAAATGACTGCTACTGCTAAACCCAGGACAGTGGAATGGAAAAAATTAAAAGAAAATATAAATTTTTGTCTTATTTTGAAGAGTAGATCTAATATGAATCAAACTATTTACAGAGGAAGTCAGAGTTAGTACTGCAGCACAGGCCCTGGACACTTCTGCACTTTCCAAGCACCCAATTTCTACTCCCTCAAATATAATGATACGCCTTTTAATCTTGCCTTCACTCAGTTTATTCCTCTTCACTACAACCTAATGCAAGGTCACTCGAAAGTCAGAGGCAGCACAGCAACCTCAAAGCCTCATGTGGGAAGGAAAAGAGATTTAAAGAAAAAAGTTAGCATCTTGCTTCTACATCTAATCATTCTCAGCAGCATGTCTTGATTATATACTACAAAGGAAATCCAAACTATCAGTTACTGACCTACTATAGCCTACATGCTTTCTAAATATGAAATTTCCTCTTGCCTGCCATCTATGTTTCCCTCCATGTTGGCAGAGCTTTCCAAGTTCTGCAGAGCTTCCCCACAGAGCAGTGTACACACCTTTCTAAACAAGTCCTTTGCCTCTCAGTTTTATTACCATGTTCTATGCATATCTTATGTTATGCAGAAGAAGCCTTGGTCTGATAGCAGTTAAATATGCCCAGAGGCATGGACTGTCTTCTCCAAGTGTGCATGCCGTTCTCATTAATGTTAATGTCAGCTATGCATCTTTTCATAGGAAGGAACAGGAAGATTCCTAAAAGTACCTAGCTAGGGAGCACAGTGATGTTGTGCGCAGATACATAGGACACAGTCCTCTGATTCCACCTAGCTGTTATGAAAATTGTGAAGTCTTATGTCATGAGGGACTATTAAGCACCAAATGTGTCAGGATTCTTATATGGCCTCCATATGTATCTACACTGTTTTCTAGCCTTACAACAGCATAACACAGCTATGAAAAATAATGTGTAGCCCTGCAGAAATTTTGAGTTATTACTATTTTTGCATCAGCTAGAAATTCCCAGGGAACCTGGATGAGATTAGGGCCCTACAGAAGAGCCTCTCCTCAGAAAACATTTACTTCAAGTGTCTTCTCTTCAGAAAGCTGAGACACGAAACAGGCAAGACGGACAAAAGTAGTGGTTATCTCGATTTTACACGCTAGCAGCAGAAGCATGTACAGATGAAGGCATTTGCCCAAGTTTACAATAACAGGAAGCAGGAATAGACAGCAAATTTCCTGAGATCTAGCCCAGCTTTTTCACTACATGAATGTCCTTCCCCCAGTCTGAAAGGATACCCCTGCATCTCATTCTCTTCAGCAGTTCATGAAACAAAAATGCATCCAAAAGGATTTTTTTCTGGGATTCCCTCTTTCTTCCCTTTCATTTTGTTGCAGTCATATAGCATGTAGTAACAAACAACAGTTTAAATTCATTTTCCAGCAGGAACAAAAGACTACCACTGGACCAGGTTCTACTACCTTTTAGAAGAGATGGCCTACCTAGAAAGTGAAAGATTGAAGAAATATATGATATATATCCCTACAAAACATTTTAAGATAACCACATGGGTGATGATTGAAAGTGAAAATAAGTGTAAGGTAGTCGTAGCTATGCATAGTTAATTATTCACATTAAAGCAGTACCTCTCTTTGCTTTTATATAAAATAAATTTGTGTTGAACCAGAGAAATTTCTTGAAGCGGTGTAATTTAAGGAGCCATTTGAAACTCAGAAATATGCATTTCCTCTTTTTTTTTTAATGGTACTGTTCATAGCTGTAATTTCCATGGTAATGAAAAGACAGGCACCTGAAATGAAAGATACAACAAGCCGTTTCCATTTCCTTGTTAAGAGCAGGACAATAATTGCTAAAGTTCAGATACAGCAGACCTGAAAAAAACATTTTTTTTTATTATCTGGCTTGCTTAAATGTAATCTGTGGCAATGTGCCCAGGCCTCCTGAGGTTGAGTCAGAAGACACTATTCTTATTCCTCCCAGTACTAGTTGTTTGTGCTACTCCAGGCACAGTCTGATGTCAGGAATCAGGCTTCTATTGCCAGGAGAACGGGCATTTAACACTATAAATTACTGTGAACCGCAGTAAACTCAAGCTTTGATGCTCTACTTCTTTATTTTGGAATTATCATGAAACTTGGACATATACTGTACTCTTTTTACCAACATAAAGTGGCTCTACATTATTTGAAGAATCATCAGCTTAGTGATGATTTCTTTAGGTTCTGTAACTAATGACAAGCAAGTATTGTTTTCCTCATATAATAAAAGTATTCACAATTAAAGCCTAGTTCTTTGCATGGTACAAAAAGAAGGTGCCAACAGAGGAATAAAGTGTTTCACAAAGGTAAAGCAGGTGTGTATGTACTGTAAATCCCAGGAATTACACTTACTTACTTGACCAGGAACTAGAATCCTCTCTGCCAAGATGATTTTGGCACTTTGAAGGAAAGGTTTTTAGAGGTTTTAGGTGTGGTTTTCAAAGGGCGTAAGTGCATACCTGCCTGTTTCTTACAAATATCAATAGCTGAAATGCATAAAGCCCCCATTTAAGGGCAGGTTGTCAGTTGCTTCTGTTGGATGCATATGTAAAAAACAAATAAAATTTAAAAAACCTAAATCCCAATTTAACCCTAGTGATAAGTACATTTCAAAATCACCAAATTTTCCTTTAGTTCCTTTCTGGATGGACAGAAAAAAGTCAAAAAACACTTGTTTTTTAACAGTGCTGTCAAAGACCTGTCAGGTAAATTAGCTAATATCCTATCTAAATTCAGATGAGTTCACACTAATTTCAAAATATCTGAGTACCTTTTCATTGTAATGCATTTTTTAAAAAGATTTCCTACCTTATTTAAACTATCAGGATGCACTTTAGGGTAAAGTATTCCCAAGATGACACAGTTAAGTAAACAATATGTTCAGATTTCTGATTCTCATCTGAATAAAATAAAACAACTTTTTTAAGAGACCTTTGCTTTCTTCTGATTCTGTGACAGGAATTTATTGACCTGCTCTCCTAAATCAGTTAATGAAAAGTTCAACAGTTTACCTAAAAAGCATAGAAGTTTCCCAGGTATAAAGGATCATGCCTGGTACAGACATCCTACACTAACGAACACTTAAGCACCACCACCCTTGACTGTCCACTGTACCAGTCACAAGGAATAACGCATTACAGACACAGCTTCATTGCCACTCAGTGAACATCTGGAACAAAGGGATCCAGTTCTTGTCTGCTTTATCAAAAAAGAGTCAGAAAGCCTAGTAAAAGTTTTTCAATTTATTGAAACAAGAATAGTTCCTAGGTACGAGAATGCTTTCAAGCTTTTCTGATCAAATTATCTGTGACTACCTTACTAATTCATCTCGAGAGAAGTGACTTATATTAGGCAAAAAAAAAAATAAAATAAAAATCTAAATTAAGCAAAAAAACGCCATATATCTTATGTATTTCTTTTAATTTTTTAGCTCAAATTTGTTTTCTCTGCTTGTTTTGTGACTGATGAGAAAGCAATATTAGAAACACCACATGTCAATAAATGTTAGTTACATGCCAAAAAATCAAGAGATTTTTTTAAAAAGCAAGAGATTTTTGCTTTTGATTTTGGAACTTTATAATGTGCAGTGGAAAATTTCAAGGCTTGTCACATGGAGATAATGTGAACATAATAAACCTTTTCTTCATTTTGCAAGTAGTTGTAAGACAGTTTTTGTGCAGCACAACACTGGAAATGAAGGAGGCAGGGAACGAAGATAGCAAGGAAAAAGAGCACTAAAAATTCTGACTTAGAAATAAATTTTTACTAATGATTTCTTTTTTTACCTTCCTCTCACTCCTGTGCTTTGCTGCACAAGTAAACCTTTTTAGCCCTTCCAAATTGTGTTTCCTAAACATCTATGCTATAATGTCTGTCATATTTTAACACAGGGCATTCAGTGTTTCAATTAGCATGACTGTCAATAATCAACCTTTTTATATATTTTTTATAAAATGCATAAAAATACACTTTCTAGTATAATGTCTGTGTCTGCACATATTTCCATATCTATCCATTCACATATGTTTCCATAGGAACACATATTTCAGTAGAACATATTTTGGTTAAGAGATGCTCAGATTGTTCACCTATTCCATCAAAGCCAGGACTAAATTTAATGTTTCTGTTGTCCTATGAACATTGCAGTATGTTGCAACTACATGTCATCATGAACATATTTTGCAAGCAAGGCCACGCTATGCTTGTGGACCAAATGCTATATGTCAAATGATTATGCAGGCCTTGAGGCACTCTGAGTGTATAAACATTTACAGTACAACAGATCTTCGGCCAAGTGGCCAAGTAATTGATTACAGGGCTTTGAATGTCACTGGATTTTATTTACAAAAATCCTATGACATTGGCTCTACTTCATACAGAACTAGCTTTGGCAGGTTTTAAAAGTAGGATGCTCTTAGGTGAATTCAGGAGCAAGCAATCTGCAGCAAATACTGTAGAACAAATAGAAACAGGTCTCATCCCAGTTAGTGTTTTTGCTGAATTCAGGATATCTGACAGTTAAGCAAATGTATTACAAAGATACCCGGTCTTGCTATAGCATAAGTGAACATGAAGAGGACTTCTCCATAGAGAATATTACAGGAAAAGCAAAATGACATTGAGCTAAGTTAAAAAATAATAATAAAAAATAAGACAAAAAAGATAAACCATATCAGAAATATTTTAAAATAAAAATAGTTGAATGTTACCTTTGAATATAGACATTGAATAGAAAATGTCAGATGCTGGATGAGAGATATATTAATTTAGGAAGTATTTTTTCAATGCTATTTACTTTTCCCAACAAATACTAGCTTACTGTTTTGAAAGGGAAGGAAAAATTCCTGTGGAAAAGCAAAACAAAATATACCAATAGTCAGCCGTATAACTCACACTAAAACACAGAAGCACCAATTTTATCTTTGGAAATGGCACTCACACACGCATACGGCAATAGAGAGCCATGCAGAAGTATGTGGCCTTTTGTTTTATCTGTGCAAAACACGAAGTCCTTGACCCATAAAGTCATACAGACAGTTAACTTTGCACACTGTGTTAAGACTATTGACATAGCACCTCATTCAAAAATGCACATCAGGGCACATTCAAGTGTCGTTCTCTGGAGTTGAATTTGCTGTCCTGATTACTTCTCAGTTTAATTTTTTTTTTTTCATTTCTCTTACTGCTTAGCTGGAAGAAAAGAATGTGTGAGCGCTCCCTAATCTGCTTCAGCGCAGCCCGGCACAACAGGTAAATGACTGACAGACAAAAGCAGGCTGTAGGATGGAGGCAATGACTTTACCATTCCAAGTGTTTGTAAAATGACTATATGTCTAAAGCCTGTGCCTCTGCAGAGCTGGTGTAGGACATGCTACACTCCATAGCACTTGTCACAGATCTGCTCAGTCTACTTCTCAGAAGTACTAACTCACATGCTATAAAAGTGGTCTTCAGATCACATAGCCCTATGGGCTAACAATGAATACAGTGAAATACTGAACAAATAGCAATTCTGTGTCTCAGGTTTGACTGCCCTAGCAGCCCTCTTCTGAGCAACACCACCCAGGAAGAATGGGATTCTGAGTTTAATATCCAAAATCAGTTTTCTAGAGCAGTGATACTAAATGTGACACCAATATTGAATGCTGTAACTCAAAATGCAGCACATGAATTCAACTTATCTATAACTCTAAAATTATTTAGAAAGATCTATGGTATGTAATATTTACAGTACATCAGCACCCAGAATGACGGTAAACACTGTTCAAGTATTCTGTGACCCTTCAGAGCAATGCCAAGCTACTTCTTGGCAACTCAATAGACCTGAAGAATACAAAGGTGGTTTTGGGTTTGCTCTGCTTCCCTTGGGGTCCTTCCCTCAACAAAGATTAGCCAGACTACATACAAGGCCTCAGAACACCTAATACGTTTTTCTTTGTGCAGGATATGTAATTGGAAAGCTTTTGGATCAGCAGGAGGGCAACCATGCAGTTCTAAGACACTAGCTAGTGAGTGCATTTCATCTGTCACAGAAACAAGAAACAAATCACTTCCAGTGGTAAGAAGCCAACAGCAGCATCTCTAGAATAGATATGGAACAGAACTGCTGCTGTTAGAAATGATAAAGACCTATTGATCTGCTAGCCCAGCCACCTGCAAATTTAAGACTGTGCTCTACAGGATGACTTCTATTGGATTTCTTTCTAGACTGGTTTCAAAAGACTACATATTGATGATCCTACTACTTCCCTTGAGGTTTTACTCCAATTTTCACTTATCCCCCTGTCAAGAGGAGGGGGAGACAGGGGGGTTGCTTGATATACAGCCTAAATTTTGAGTTCCTTAATCTTTACCCAGATGCCCCTTTAAATAATTTCTTGCTTTCTTGATGTTTACCAACCCCTAGAGAAAGGTTTCCTTTTTACCTTTACTTACTCAGCTTTGATATTCCCTCAGAAATCAGCCCTCTCCTGAATTGTCATTCTAGTCAAATGGCCAGCATTGGTTATTTTCTGGTTGCCCTTCCCATCTTGTTAGACTCTTCCTCTCCAAGCTCTAAGGGCAGCATAATTTTACCAATCAGCTGTCCAGGACAATGGGCACATTAGAGAAATTCAAGAGTATAAGGACCTACTTGATAGAAAACAACAGAAAGCATGTAAATGCAGGGTGTTGGGGCTTAAAATGAAAATGGGGAAAAACATGGGTTTTTTAGAATCTTTGTAATTGTTTCATGTCAGAAGCACCCAAGGCTAACCAGCCTTTAGTGGATTGATACAGGACCAATGTGTCGGGTCTTATTCAGTGGAAGAACCCAATTAATTATTATACAGAATTAGATGCCATTTAGCATTGCTTATATTACTGATGACTCGCTAATTTGGCTGGCTCTGATGTAATTACAATTAATTTACGTCCTTAATCCTAATGCTCTAACCTGGCTTTGATTTAATCAGGTGATGTGGAAGTATCACAATCAAAGCAACATTGAGGAGCTCACTGCTAAAAAGAGATAATTACACCTTACAAAATATATCCTTCTTACCACTCATATGTCTTGAAACACTGACTTGGATCAATGAAAATTCTCAGTCAGAAAATTTCAGATGGCAGAGCCTGGCTCAGGTGCAGAGAATAGCTGATTCTCTCAAGATTCCTTTTCTTTCCCTTCTGCCAGAATATGCAAGAATAGTTCTAGTTACTAGCTGCAATCTACAGATATCTGTATAAGTCCAAAGAACAGGTAAATCTTCATGCCATACCGTCAAGACAGGATAGGTGACAGTAAAGCTGAACTGCCTATAACATCTGGATGAACATATGAGTTGAAATGAAAATAACAGCAACAGCTCAATTCAGGTTTGCCCTGGTGAAATAAAATAAAAATTTAAAAAAAAAAAAACAAACCAGAAAAAAAAACCCAAAAACAACAAAAAAAAAACCCCCAAAAAAACCCAAAGAAAAAGCAAGTAATGATGTCCTTCTGGTACTGCTGGTCCTTCAGCCTCAATGCATCCCTAATTGCCAGCTCCCCTTGACCCTTTACCACTGTCAAAGCTGGTGTCAAAGAAGTCCCTTGCTGTAGGTTTCTTCTCTGGTGAAAGGGAGACAAACTGTTTTGAGGAATCAGTTGTAGCCTTCAGCTGCTTTCTGGGAAACTGGATATAAGGCAAGCCTAGATCCATAGTATGTCATTTTGCTGTGGATTTCCTTCCCTACTTGTTTCCTGATTTCCCATTGGGCTGTACATCTGCCCCCAGATCCTTACAAATACAGTGTGGTCTCTGCCTTCTCCTAGTACTACTCTTTTCTTATACTCCTGCTTGTCATATTTCTACAATGCTACACAATCAATCTATAGCTTATTAGGTTAAGTCATACCTGGGGAGGTATTTTAGCTACTCGTTCACTCCTTAGCAGATAACTTACATGTACTTCACTAGGAAAAGCTAGCTTGCTGCTGCTGTATTGAAAGGCACAAAAAGTCTCTCTCCCCTCCAACCCCTTGGAGGCCAGCTTGATGAAAAAGGAAGTGACTTTAGCTGAAGAAAGACTACTAGAGCAGAACACACGTGGGGGCAATCCAACATGCTTATTCCTTTGCAAATACATCTTCTTTCAGCCCAGAATAGCATACATCAGTGACGCTATTGTAACCCCAGAAGTTATACAGTTCACAGGCTGGAATACCAGAAAGTGTTCAGTTTCCAATGCAAGGAATTTAATTTCAGTTATTTTGGTTATGTTGCTTTAAAATCAACCATCCAACTGGTCTTATTTCCTTAACCATGCTGCTGTAAACCTGAGTACGCCAGAAAACACTAAGCTTACCACTACTGATGGCAACTGAAGGAACTGCCATAACTTATTTTATTGCATTTTGTCAAATAAAAGCAGGAAAATTTTATGAGAAAAGATACAAACTTCCATCTACACTTGCCTGCTATAATACCTTCTCCTACATGCAGGGCCAAATTTGTGAGCATGTGTGAAGGATTATCTTTAAAGGACCAACATCTTCCAACATCTTCCCATCTCTCCTTCTGTTAATTCCTAGTGTACAATATTTGTCCAGATGTAATGGAGAGAAGGCGAGCAGGATTTCCTTCTCATCCCCCACTTCTCATCTCGTACATATCACTGTATTCAAGTTCCTGCACACACATGTCATCTCAGTTCACTACAGCACTTAATCTTATCAAATATATGCTGAAGTCCTGGTAAAGTCCCTGAGACTTAAGCATACCTTTGTGTGCTTTGCTGAAAAAAGACAGGCTGCTAAAGCAGAATGTCATAGAGCAGCCTTCATCCTCTTCCACGTAGAGATTGGGTCCAAATTGTTGCAAGCATCCGTCAGTCTCTGAGACAAGCCTGACTTTATCAAGTTGTCACATTTTGCACAGAGCAGAAAGAAGAGAGGGTAGTTTTGAAAGGGAAAGAGCTGTCCCTCTGTACATATGAAAACATGTCCTCAACAGCTGAAATAACTGTGGATGTGTTGTGTTGAGATGTCTTCTCTCTCTACAGCAAGCATGCTCCAGAGGAGATAATGGCTGCCATCCCACCGAGAGTGCTGTTATATGATCCTCTTTCAGTAATTTGAAATATGGACTTCACTCAAAGGATTCTAGGAATAGCTGCTCCAGCTGTTCTAGAGAGATAGAAAACTGTCACAGGAGACATTGTTGGGCTCTGCTAAAATCAGCAGCTGCACTAAAGATCTCACAGAAACTCCTTAATGGTTTGTACCATTCAGTCAGGAGTCAAGAACTGAAACGTGGTCTATGACTATAAGGCAGTTTGTATTCCATGCATGAAGGCTGTGCTTGAATTTGGCAGACAGAATAGGAAAGACCCTAAACAGATCCTTTTATCAAGTGTCTGAGCAGTTACTTGATCTAAGAGGTTTGTATACCTGCAACCAGCAATGTAAATGCCTGAGACAAATTACAAGGCAGCAGTAGTGCTACAGTGAAGGATGAAAGTGCACACAGAAAGGCAAACAAGCAAAGCATTACAACAGCCACTTAATGGCAAACACATTTATTAACATCAAGTGTGATGTTTGTAGGTTTTCCCTGCCACAACCTGCTGTAGATGCCAGCTACTTAAAAAGATGAAAGAGTGGTGAATGAAATAGAGGGATTTTCTTTCTTTTTTTTTTTTTTTTTTTTTTTCCCCAGCACAGTCTGCCTGCATTCTTGGCATGGAAGCAGGCTCCTAGCTCTGTCTTTGAAGGAACAAAAGCCATGCTGGCACACAGCGAACAACTTGATTTCACAAGGCCTCCTGGGAAGACTGTACAGGAGCACAGCTCTGTGTCAGGCAGCTGCATCCTTGAATAAAAAGAGAAGGAGGAAAAGGGCAGGAAGGAAGAAGCACACAAGGTCTCCATACCGTACATGAGAAGCTTTTACACACAATCAGACATCCTTGCCCCAAAGTATTCAGTAAAAGAACTGTTCAAGGTGAACCACTATACTTAACTGCACACCAAGGCAGCACATTTCACAGGCTACTGTTCTTTTATTAGAAATGCTTCTCAAAGGTTTTATTGCCACACATAGATTGTAAGTGTTCAGGGTTTTAAGCACAGGAAAAATAATGAAGCAGTAGAACTAAATAAAAATTTGAAAATTCAAGATACTTTATAAAGCAGAATTAACATTCATTCCTTTTACTTTTTGCTTTTACTGTGGAGAAATAAGCAGTCAAAATGTCAGTGGGGAATGGTCCTATTTTAGTGGAGTACCTCATTTTATTTCAGTTGAAGGGATTGACTCAAAATAGGTACTTTATCATGCTAGTGGTATGACATAAACAGAAAACAGCTACAGAATGAATGCATGACTCAACCAAAATTCAGACAAAGATATTCATGTTAATACTGGTCAGCTCTGGACTCTCAGAGTGCAAGACAAACCTTCCATATCTATAGCACTGATTTGCATCAGGACCTTGATCTGGGTAAGTAAAGAACAAGTAAAAGCTTGCTTACTTCGGAACCTTAAAAAAAATATGAAGTTCAATGGAGGACACTTTTCTTAAAAGGTAAACAGAACTGAGAATTTTCTGTGTCTCAAAGTCCTACAAAAGTTCTAGATATATTAGAAAAAGAAGAGGGGGAAATTACTGTTGCTGTGATAATACTGGTGTCTCAGCAGATTTCCAGAATTTGTCTTTTCATTTAACTCCACTGTATTTAGACTCATGCAGAGAATTAAATTAATCATTATACAATGGAATTCAGGACAAACTTCCTTAAGGGCATATTGACTTTTATCTCTCTTGTTCATTGGCATAGACGTAAACAGGAGTTGCAAAAGGGCAAGAATTTCTTCTCTTGCCTATTTCACATTTGTAAATCACAGTAAGGCTTAATCTGACATCCTCATTCTTCCAGCAGAGAAGAATGAGGGAGGGCATGCACCCCCTGAAAGTAAACCTCTGGCAGCGCAGCCAAAGGTTCTCCAAGCAAAATGGTGATCCTAATAATAATAAACATCTGGTTATCCAAAACCGCTGTCAGGGAAAGAGTTTATTTTAACTATTTGCAATACCTGGTAGCTCTGATTAATTCTTCTTCCTATTCTGAATAAATTTTTAAAATCATAAATAATTCTACTGACTTCAGAAGGACTCCTGGCATAAGAAAGATTGTCACAGGTGTAAACTTTAGCAAATAGAGCCTTGAAAACAAAACAGAAAACCAAAACCACCACTCACCCGTTAGTTTCATGTCAAATCCTTGCTAGTTAGGAATTGTTTTCGGCATCACAAAGAATTTGCTGCTGATTCAATATTGCAAATGTTACTATAAGCTTTTGATAATTACTGAATCCAAACAAAACCAACTGAGTTGGACTATCTACAATGGTCACCTCATTTCTCTGTTGGCTGACCACCTTAGATTAGTAGGTTAAGTAGCTTACACTCAGCAGAATCAAATAATCCTATCAGGTCATCCACCTTACATCTCAGCAGTGTTACCTTACTCATCTTTAGCCTAGCAGATCTGAATAGTGGGGATCTTGATCCTCTTAACTTCATTTTAACTCATTTGTCTTAGTGTTCACATTCATTGCATCTTCTGTTTCAATAATGGTCCACTCTTCCGTCCCTCTTGACACGCCATGCACAACATACTCTATGGCTCTGAAGATAGTCTTATTCTCACAGACATAAACTGAATGATCATCTTTCTATTTCAACGCAGGCTCCATAAAAATTGGCGTATTTATTTCTAATTAACTTTTAAAATGGCATCATTCAGACGTGTTTAACCATGTTACTTAATTTTTAGCCTGTATTGCTATCGATTTCTAATATTCTTGCCAGATATAGGACATCACTCAATAAAGCATTTTTTTACATAATAAATTTATCTGCTAGCCAAAAAGATGAGAAATTATAGTCATATGTTTGTACATTTAGGATTACAGCTTTTTCATAACTGTGTTGATATGGCTGTTTACTGACCTGATGCATAAGAATACACATGGTGTTTTTCAAGAAATCTCTGAAATAAAAATCTCTCAACATAAAGTACTAGGAAAATTAACTTTGGTTAAATGAAAACGAAAAACCCTACTAAAATACTTTTTCTCTACTCAGGTCTCTGTCCGAGTTCCTCTAATTTTCTGTTCAGGCCAGAGGCTTTCTAGGGTTAGTTTTTTAGGTGAAGAATGTTACTGATGACTTGCAAACAGAAATAAATCTGGGAAACTGAGGAAATGGGAAATATTGCAGTTCAATTAAATTAGTAGTTATGCAACAGAAAGAACTGTGGGTTTATCCAGTGAGGGAGGAAGAAACTAGAAAGAACACAAAATGCTTTTAGATATTTGCCAGTTGAAACCCTGATAAAAGCATGAAAAGAGGTTTCTGTGAAAAGTTTTCTGTACAAAGTTTCAAGCCTACTGTCTTTGAGATGTGTTTGAAGTGGACCTCACAAGTGGTACACAGGGTTTTCAGCATGGGAACCTCATTTTCCACTGAAATATGAACACATTTCTACCTCTCTTTGCAAGGAAAGACATAAAAAATGTGGATTAAGTATTCAAACTTGAGAGCTCAAAATAGTAAAAGAAAATAAAAAAGAATTATGTTAACAATCTTATGATGATATTCTAAAATACATACACAAATTCTGGTACACAGGATGCATAATTTTTGAAAACCTGTTTTTGCCAAAGTGGAACTGGTTTAAGTGACCTGTAGGGGAATAATTTGCTAATCAGTAATCAGAAGGCCTGTTTGCCTGCTTTTAAATATAATTATTATTTTCCAAAAAAAGCAGCTAAGTCCAGAAACTATTTGTGAATTCATTACCCACAAGTCCTTGAAACTCAAGGATTTGTAAAAAAAAATTTATATGAAATATGTACATTCACACAGTAAATATTTAAATAGCCATTTAATGTGTGAATTTGACCCATTCTGACTTCCGTGTTCAGTACATGATTTCCACATTTCTATTTAAGACAGATGAAAAATCTTATTCTGGTCAAAGTCAGAGAGCCCAAATCGGAACAGTCAGCTATTACCCTCTACAATTCATCAAAAGTAATGTAAGCTCCCTCTGGTTAAGAAAAATGTGATATGACATACCAACCTTTTAAAGGAAAGACACACCACAAATTTAATAGGAATTGCTTGTTCAGGTAACTGAAAAGAGCTAAGCAAACAAAAAACCTTACCTATAAGGACTAAGGTACATGTAAATACATTTGCTTTTAAATTCACTTTTGTGTGAACTTCAGCCAAGTTTCTTCAGTTTGAAGAGAATGACAATCATGAATAAAATTTATAATATTTTCACAGAAAACAAAACTGGAATGAGCCAATGTGGAAACCTGGCCCTATGAATAACCATATTCAATCAGGGGATTGTATATGCAGTCAAAACAATTCAAATTACAAATATAAGCAATGAATAACAAATACTCAAAGGACCGCTGATAGAAAACAGTTTGTCAGCAATCCACTGCCTGAAATATATTAACAACAAACATTTGCTGAGTAATTGCAATCAAGAAATTTCTTGAAACACAACGTTCAGTTGACAGGCAATTTATCAACAGGAAATAAAAATAGATAAACATGTAAGAGAACTCTTTATAGTTCTTCTGTTAAGCTTTGTGGTCCAACACCACAAACTTGAAGTTCAGAGAGTTATCACTGGCCTTCCTGTCTCTGCTCTGCTTACACTAATTCTAATGCTATTTACAACACTGCTAACCAAAGTATCTCCATACAGCTAAACAGTTTGTATCTTCAGATTAAACTTTGTAAGATTATCACAGATAATACTGCTTAATTTGTTTATCCTCAAAGTATATATGTTCTTTTAAATAGTAATGGGGTCAGGTGAAACACTGGAGAGGGAAACTGCTGTCTTCCTGGAAAAGAACAGAGCTTGCACAAGTGCAGAAAGCTAAAACAGCCAATGAGAGGTGGCAGGAGAAGAGAACAGGAGGATCATTACAAGGAACAGGGGTCCTGATGCTCATGTGCAGAAGTCAAGAGTTTACTGGGAGTCCTAGGGAGCAGACAATAATGCATTAGAAGACAACAATTTTCAGGGGCAACTGGACAGCTTTTTGCAATTCAAAGTCACCACAGTGTATCTATAGAAGCATTTTGGCAGCTTGAAAATGCATTTTTTAAAGCAAATTTCCTGAGTTTCCACACTTACCATGTATTGATTTGCATCATGATGCTGGTTTGGAACAAACAAGTTATATTCCTTTGCAATGACATTAAACTGGAAAATGTTTTCCAGGAGCACCCGGAACGTGCACTGGTAGCTAGTGGGCATTCAGTCCGTAAGACTAGACTAGATAAAGCCAGACCAAAATTACCTTCTGAAATGTGTATGGCTGAACATCACTGGCTCAGCATCAAGCATTTTACTCTAGAAAACCCCCTTCCTATTGCCCTACAGTACCTGTTAACATGAATGTAGCTTGGGGTGACTGAAACCAAACCTAGAAGTAACAATACACATAAAGGCAAAATAGGCAGGACGAGATCAATTTATAAATCCTGTATTCTGTCTCATGTATCCATTTCAAGGTTTTTCTGGTGTTTAGTATCCTCTTTTAAAGTACAATAAAATTTGGCTTGTTGAATTTAAAAACCTGTTGATCTATCTAGTATGCCCATACAAGGAAAAGGCATAGACAGGCCTATTTGAAGGTTCTTATTTGGCCATTATTTTGTCATCTGAATGTCATAATAGAATTACAGAATGGTTTGGGTTGGAAGGGACCTTAAAGATCATTTAGCTCCAATTCCCCTGCCACGGGAAGGGACACATTCCACTAATATGTAATGTAATGTAAACCTATCCTCTTCTAGTTTAAAGCCATTCCCTGTTGTCCTATTCTTACACTCCCTTGTAAAAAGCCTCTCCTCAATTTCGCTGTAGGTGACCCTTAAGCACTGGAAGGCTGCTTTAAGGTCTCCCCAGAACTGTCATCTCCAGGCTGAACAAGCCTGTCAAGGTCCCCCTGGAGGGCATCCTTTCCCTCTGGTGCGTTGACCGCACCACACGCCTTGGTGTCATCGGCAAACTTGCTGAGGGTGCATTCAATCCCACTGTCCATGTTGCTAACAAAGGTATTAAACAATGCCAATCCCTGAGGAACACCACTTGGACATCAGGCGTTTGACCATAATTCTTTGAGTGCAGCCATCCAACTAATTCCTTATCCATTAAGTGGTCCGTACATCAAATCCATGCCTCTCCATCTGAGACATGGATGTCATGTGGGACATTGCCAAATGCTTTGCACAAACCCAGGCAGACAATGTCAATCACTCTTCCCATTCTTTCAGTGCAGTTGATAACTCCTATACAAACATTATTATCAATAATTGCTTTTGGTCCAGCATTCCAACTATTTTTTCATGCCAAACTTGCTATTAGCGCTTGCATCTAATATAAGACACAGTCCTGCTCATATGCATACACTAAATAGGTGACAGGCTTAGCTGGTCCATCATTCATAATGCATTACCAGAATTCCAGCCATGCATGGAAAGCTGAATGCCACAAGGAAAGAAAAGAGGATTAAAATCTTACTTACATATTAATGAATGAGCCAAATTCCCTTAGACTTAATAAATACATTGCTATACCCAGAAGTGGTATACTTTTACTTCCTAAATGGAGAATATTTACAAAGAAGAGAATAAATGTGTTTTGGAACAAGTAAGGTGTATGAATAAAACTAAAGAAATCAGAGAAGATTTGGCATAAATAAGCCAATTACATAGGCTCTTGAACTGAAATCTTTAATAATGCATAAAGTAAAACGCAGACATGCAGCAAAGCTATGCTTGCAAATGAGCAAGTCTGCGATGTGTAAATGATTTCCAAAGTGAGAATAACAGAAATAATATGGTATGTAAAACATCCCTTCAAAAGCCACCCCAGCCCAAAACAGAAATTAGAAAAGAAAATAATTTCATAACATAAAATAGGATTAAGAAAAGAGTCTATTCAAACTATTGAGAAACATTTCAACAGAAGTTGAAACCTAGTGGAAACCAATATATCATAGTAAATCTACTGTAAATAAATTAGCATGTTTCCTTATAGTCCACATTGCTAGCTCAAGCTTTTTGCAACTCATCCTTTCTACTGTCATCCAGCTAATTTCATTCAGTCAATAGGTATGTATACTGCTCAGTTCACCAAGGTTCCTGGGGATAGCTCTACTCTTTCACATTTCCTGCTAAATCTGAACTGCTGTAGAGTGCTGGAACTATGGCTCTGAGGACTAGAAATCACTCTACAATTGCAGAAAAGGTGAAACCACACAAATTCCTTCACACTAACACAGAAATTTATTTGAGTAGGAGACAGCAACTGGATGGCAAAGAGCAGCTGGATCTCTCCCAGTGCCACACTGGCGCCCCTCCAAAGGCCACAAAGAGATGCAAGGATTCCACATGGGATTACATGCAGACAGACAAGGAGATGCTGCAAAGACATTCCATCAGTTCCAAACAGCTGCTCTGCACAGCTCAGTACAGGCAGACTTTCTCACACACAGGTAGCCCTCCTAAATTCACCAGGGCATGATATGGTTGCGGAAACCTGTGATCATAGAACAAAATACTAGAACTGATTTATGTAACAATTTCTGGGGATTTTTAACATAGAGGTCCTTTGAGTACATATGTTTTTCTGTTGTTTTATGACTCTTAACCTTTACATTGCTGATTTAAACACCAGAACAAGAGCTGAGAGATAAAGCTGATGCTCTTAGCATAGAGTTCTGTAACCTTTTTTTCTGACCATGAGCAAATAGGTGAACTCTTTGGTGATGCTTAAAATCTATTACACAAGATTTCTTGCTTCATGAACTGTTTTAAAGCTAATTTATTTTTATAATATATGCTATGAAAGAGCATTTATAAAATACCGCTTAACACACTTGCGCAGAAAATTTAGTTCCATCAAAATCAAAAACCTCTCTTACAATCCTGACTTTTTTGACACAACGCACCACATTGGGAGGAAAAAAAAAATAAAACTGTATTAGTTGAAATGCTTATTTGATTAATTTTAAGATATTCAACCGTGCTTTCACGTATTTTAAAGTCTTGAAACACTTGGGGAAATTTCTGCAGCTGTTTAGAATCAAAATTTTATCTTAAGTCACATATTCCTGACCATAATTTTGTCTTCAGCAAATTATTATTTAACATATAAATTCATATTTGGTTAGAAAATGGGCCAAACTTTAAACAGGACATTCTATATTCTGTTAAGATGCAATAATTTTGTGACTAGTTTTTTATCTCACTTTAGGTCACAAAATGCAATGTCTGTTCTCCTTTTACATAATTTATCTTTTGCTTTATTCATGAATACAGAATAAGGATATTATGGGACCTCAGCTGTTGGTCAAACTCCCAATAGCAATGGCAAGCAATCATAGGAAAGTTTAATGTCACTGTACACAGAAAAAAAAAAATCTGTTATTCCTTCTATACATCAGGCAGAAATCATCTTTGTTTTGCAACGCAGTTAGAAAGAATTTCCACCTTAACTAAGCAAAAAATAGTAAAAAAAAATTTCATGCTTCTTACTACACCAGATTTTCATTGGTTGGGGAATATCCTACAAATTATGTTATACTTTAAAAATGTATTTTTATTCCATAATTTTGTCATGTGAATCATTTTAACCTGATGCTTGTATGCCAAAAATATAGGAGAGATTGGTATTTTAAAACGTGCACCATTCTGCTTATTTAATGACATAAGACACTGGTAAAGTTTTGTCTCATATAAAAAAAATAAATAAATCATTAATGTCACTGCCTCAGACAGCGCCAGTCTGCAATTTTACAAAAATTCAGCTGAACACAGAGCTGCAAAGGTAATTACATATTACAGGCTATGAAGTCATGCACTGATTTTCAAGTTTCTTGTAATTTTTACACTGTGACAGTACAGAAATGTAAAAATTATGCATATTTACATATTTCGTTACAAATATAAAGAATAAGGAATATACAATCTATTTAGATATAAAATAATAAATAGGTCTCTTCAGGAATTCACTAAGCAGCCCAGAAAATTTAAATCGCAATGAAATTAAATCTAATTATAGCACCATTAAAATAATCAGCCCACAGAAAATAAGTCAAACAGCCAGCTACCTGTAAGGTCCATCACCTAGGAAGCATCCCTCAGTCATTTTCCAAAGCTATGACAGATTGATACATGACCAGAGACTGAAAATTCAAGCCACATGGTACGAATGAGGCAGTCAGCTACAGAGGTTCAGATCCCTCATAAAAAACATGCATACAGACACACCTCCTAACATTTCCTTCTAAAGAAGTCTGTGGTGATTGCAGCTGTGGTTGAAAGGCACTGGAAGAGAAATAATTTCTTTTGTAAGAATTTCGGTCTCTTAAGGCTTTTAATCAACTCTTCAATCACAAATTTTGCAATCATCAGTTCAAAAATTACCTTTTTGGTACTTTGATACCTACTAGTACCTGAATCCAGTCCAAGATCACAAAGTTCAACATGCCCTAATGTCTTCTGCTGTAGTTTTTGACTTGCCAAAGAAGTACCACAGAAGTCTTTAAATGCGTGGCAGACGAGGGCAGGAGCTGAAGTGGTACACCCCATACCAAACCCATTGTCTGAGTCCTTGGTCTGGTACGAATCTTAACTACCAACTTGATCTGCTGCTCACGTGGAACAAATAAAAATCTATACTCTCTCAGTCACAGGGTATTCTGTTTGGGATTTCCAAAGCCTTACCTCAATACCTCAGCCTTCCCCAGTTATTTCTCATCAATGTGCATCCTGACTGCATGAATACATGGTTTTGGCTGACATTACTTTGTTCTTCTGTTTAGGGACCCAAAATCAAGATGTCTTTGCATAGTTTAAACAACCTTCACTGAAAAATGTGGTCTAGTTGTAGTTATCACCCTTATAAATCCTAACTGTTTTTACTTACCAAAGTAATTTCTCTGTGCATGGGCACACTTTCTTAGGATATTTGGATTCAAAAACTCTGGACTATACCATTAGTCTGTTGAGCATCTCTGGAAAACTTAACCTTACTGCACCTTAGTCTACATATTTGTTAAATGAAAGAAATGAAAATGTCATTTACACAGTAGCTCAATATTTTAGACTGAAAATGTCATATAACATTGTTTGTTAGGTATTTTTATTTCATGTAAAGAGGTATTTCTTATTCTTAATCTTATATTTTAATCTTATACAAAAAAATCTCATATTAAGATGCTAAAAAGCATCCAGGTTAGCTACAACATGTACTACCTCAAAAATTATACATAGGAAGGAATGAGCATTGTTGCTTTTTTTTTTTGGCAGGGGGGAGAGGGGTAAGGATAGGATTTTGTTACCATCTCTCACTGTAGCCTCATAGATGAACACCCTAAAATTCGGGGCAAGAATTAGAAAAGCCACTGCAGAAAGAAAGAAAAGGACAAAAAATCATTCTAGACTGTAAAATACATAAAAGTGACAAAAACCCCAGAGACATTTAGAAAGAATTGAGGTTTTGGAGGGGAGGGCAAGGAGAATAAAAAGATATGGCAGGAAAGGAGAGAATATAAGAGAGGAGACTAAGTGAAATGACGCAGAGAATTTAAGAATTGTGCAGGGTATGAAAAGCCATGAGAAAAAAATCCACTGTCAAGGCAAGACACGCAGCAGAGATGTAACTGTTCTTATCTGCACTTGAGGGTATGAAATAACTCCTTTTTTAATTTTGCCTTTTTAATCCCGTCAATTGGAGCTGTCACTATGGATGTAATAGCAAGTATCCCAATCACAATATCAAAGACTCTTCAATGACACTCCTTGAAATAGCATTAATATCTGCTCACTAAGGTTAGTACATTTAAATGTTCCTGCGCAATGTTGTAGCTCCCTTTATGTCAGGTATCAAGCTGCTATTTCACGCTCTGTTTGTAAAATTATTAGCAGCTGGCCTAACGTTAGATCAACTGGAGTATGGTCCGCTAAGACAAGGCAATGCTTAATAAAACTATTTCCTACTCTATCAAGTTATTACCACCTTTGTATTTCTAAATACCGGAAATGGCTTTTGAGCCCAAACCAAGTTCTAACTTTTCAAGAGTGACAGGCCTTAATCAAGATATCAGACTTTGATTTAAGGGAAAGGTGAATTTAAAATCCAAACTCAGATCCACATATATTCTCTGCAAATAATAGGCTCAGTAAAATCCAGTTAAAAATGTCACAGAAATAATTCTTGCTCCTAGAATCTTTTATATTGTGTTAAGGAACCTTAAAGTGGATGACAATAAAATGAGAAATTTTCCAGCACAATGTTTCCCCATTGGAGAATTCAAATGTTTTCCAGTTCCTGCTTCTGCAAACATAAGGGGCCAGGCCCATTTTTGAGAACAGTGGTTCCAGTCAGTGCTGTCTGCTACTGGCAGCTCAGATCCTTAAAATAAAAAAGGCTCAACATGCAGCTTCAAACTTTAATCTTGAACACAGCTATTAAATTCCAAAACAGCATATTTCTGTGGTGCCACTTCCCAACAGAGAGAAAACTCTCAGGGCAGCAGTTTTGGATCAAGATTCAGTCTCACCAGGAAGTAAATCCAGTAACAATAACATAGTCCTTGCTCCAAAGAGCTCACCATGTTCTTAGATGGCTGCTTGCTTATCTCGGTGTCTGATTCCACTGGTTCCTGCGCCAGTTAAATGGATTCTGCTATTAAAAATTCCAAATAATGACCTCAGTCAGTAGCAGTAGGCTAATACTGTTACTACAGTGTGCTGAGAGGCAGTGTACGCTATGACCATAGAATAACAGAATCACAGATGATAATGGTAATATGATAATATGGCAGTTCTCGCGTTATATCTGGGGATACCTACTGACTCCATGTTAGACCACATTCACCTGATGTAACTCAAGAAATTGAATGACTGGCTGTGCTTAGGATTTTCATCTTAGAAGATCTCTAACACTGATATGTTTCAATAATAGAAATGTAACATCAGAAATATGGAGATGGATATGTATCATTCTGAATCTTACCAACTCACTGCCTAGAAATGAGTATAGCCAAGGTTTATATTATTCTAGGAATCTAACTATATCATATAATAGTTTGGGTTGGAAGGGACCTTTAAATCTCATCTGGTCCAGCTCCCCTTATAATGAATATCTTCAACTAGATTAGGTTGCTCAAAGCCCCATCCACCCCATCCAACCTGGCTTTTGAACACTTCCAGGGTGGAGCATCCACAACTTATCTGGGGAATCTGTTTCAGTGCCTCACCACTCACAATATAGAACTTCTTCCCTATGTCTAATCTAAATCTACCCTATTTCAATTTAAAGCCATTATCCCTTGTCCTATAACCACATGCCCTTGATGGCACTGTTTATATCATTAATGAAGTTACTAAATAGTACTATTCCCAGTATGGACCACTGAGGGACTGAGGCTGTATTTCTACAGTAACTTCTTTTAGAAATGCAGCCACCTCATTTCTCACCTTCCCTACCTCCATTTGTTCTTTTACACTTCCCTATGAAATAAGCCAGCCACAGTGGTTGTACTTAACCGCCCATCTGTAGTGAAATAATTCAGGATGAAATAACTGTAGCAATTATGAGTTTTCTAACCACAATGCAGCAAATTTTCTCTTATCTCTCAGCCAGTGGGTGAGTACTGCAGAGGTACACTACAGCTAATGTTGCAGTGGTTCTGTGCACTGCTGAAGTAGATCCAAAATGGCAAGATAATGATATATTGCTTTTAAATCCATTTTCAACTTAATTGTTGCAAAAGCTATCCAAATAGAGGGACAGATATTCCCTATAAAAACATCTGAAACATAGACTTCTGTAAGGAAAACCAACTCATATTTAAATGTCAAATCTCTCAATATTTATAGCCTGGGTATAGAATAGGTTAACACAAGGATAGAAACATTATACATTAATGTCAGCTTCTGAAGAGCGAATTCTGGATATTCACCTCTGGTGCTTGAATCACAGTGAAGTGGAGGAAAAAAAAAAAACGAAAAAAACAAACCCACCAGCTATGCATAACTGGGCTCTAAAGCCAAATACTACAGTTTAGTATTCTGATCTGCATATAGATCATTGTGATGTGACCTACAGTGATGGTTCAGCCCTTTAGCCATTTCTATCAGAACAGTTGTTAGATTTATTCAAAGCTAAGTGTTCTGAAGGAAATGTATTGTGCACGCCTTAGTATTCACTGCATGTGGTCAAAATCTATCTGCATTTAAAAACATGTTCAGACCATTCTTTTATACTAATAGTGCTAAAATATTTTGACGTTTATTTCTTCTGGAACAACAAGAGATGCATTGCTTTTTACTTAAAGATGATATTTCATCTGATAATGAAGTATTTGACAAATTGAGCATAGTCTGTAAATATATACAACACGCTACAGTCAGTTCATTAAGAAAAAAAGGATGAAGAAAATGTTAGAAATTAGACAAGAACATGGTTTACATTTCTTAGAAATTTATCTTGCGTCCTTACATGGAACAAAATAAATTGTTCTCTTATGTTTAGAGCTAAGATTCTGTGAAAAGTATTCTAGGGGTTAAAAAGGATCTTAATTCTCCAAATGGTTGTTTTCTCTTAACTCATGTTTCCTTGAAGTGACCAACGTGTGATTACTAAAATATCATCAGAAAATCCTTTTGGTAGGAAGGCAGGAGAAGGAAGCACAGAAGCAGAAGCCCAGGAGATCTGTGTTAAGATTGTAACTCATACAGATTTCTTGTGATGCAAATATAGTTATCAAAGACTTCATATGGGTTGTAGACAGTATCTTATGAAGCACATGAAAGTCTTCTGAACTGAAAATGCAACTTCTGCAAACATTTCCTGCTAGCAGAGCATCTAAAGTTCCTGAAAACACTGTCGTGAAACAGGAAGTCTTAAACAGCTGTAACATCCAGCTTGCAGCCAGTCAATATTGGCCAGTTGCACTGTGAGTTAGTAGTTTAGATTGAAAATACACCTAATCAATCAGCTTAGGGGAGGTGGGAGCAGACAATGCTGACTGATCAGCAGTGGTTTGTGGGCTGCCACAACACATGGCTTGCGATTCCTTTCCCTCCATGTGACCAACTGCCTGGGTTCCATGCTGGTTGGTGGAGGGTAAAAAAGGCCATGGGCTAGAAAAAGAGAGGAAAATGAGAGAAAAATTAACACACGAAGACTCACAGGAAAAAGGAGGGGCAGAGAAGAAACAGTCACGAGCTGAAAGAAGGAGGAGGACGTAGTGGGAAGCATCAGACCAGCCAAGAGGGAAAGCTCAAATCTGAGTTATGAGAGTACTTTTGTAATACTAAATATAAAAGAATGACACAGAATATAAGCCTGGTTGTTCTGCTGAAACTGCCTTACAATATTACAGCAGTTTGATACAATTTAAACCTACGCTATTGGGACAGTTTTTCTGATGGCTACTTCATCCATTAAGAAACCAAAGAAAGATTTTCCATACAATGAATTAACTTATTCAGATGCATTTAGCACAGAGTTGCAAACCTGCAGTAATTACTACAAAAAAACCTACAAAAACACTCATCAAACATTTCAAAATTATCATGGCTCTTTGACATAGTGTATCATATATTGATGGTTTCAGTGTGTGAAACTGACCATCCCTAATACATACAATTACTGACCACCATGGTTAATGCTGTTATATTACTGCGCACATACCTTCGCTCTCACTCCCGCTTCAGCATACAAAAGGGAGAGAGGGTATGAAAATTTTAAAACTACATCATCTCATATAAGTTCTTGGAGAATTATATAAGAGAAAATGAAAGCACATGGTATGCTGAGGTCAAGCAGGTATATAGAAAAGGCTAATTTTATACCTCGACATAAGCAGGCTGCTTTAAAGTGTTACAAGTTCCCTTTAAAATGCAGATGATTCATATTGAATGGACTACACATTCATATCTACTTAAAGGATGTTAACACCTGATTGGTTCACTGGATAGCAGGCAACTCAAAGAGGATCTGTTCCATTATATTTTCAATATATATTAGAGATATAGTAAAATAGATTACAAATTTACTGCTTACATGAAATAACTGTCTAGGTAAATGATAAAAGAAAAAATAAAACATGGCACTCAGAAGCAAGTTAAAGAAATATATAGGAAAAGACAAAATCTATACTAAATTAATTTGAAAAATTTTATTATACAGTCAGGTCATTATTATTTCTGTCATCGTGATTTCATTAATAATTTCATAAAACTTGATTAAAATTTGGTGCATGCTGAAAGTTTGAAGTTTTTCTGTAAAAGCCTAAATGGGTGAAGTACTTGTGACTTTCAGCCTGGGTAAGTACTTTCTGCTTGGGAAGTGTAAATCACAGTGTATGCTTACATGCTCAGTGGGATTAGAGTACTCTCTTTTGTGGTCAAGTACTGTTTGCAAACAGAAGTAGCAGTCAGTTCAGTGCTTACATCATTATCTTTTTGAAAATTAACTTGATTCGAAATTTCCTTCATTGTTTACCAAGAAACTCAGATAACAAGGAACCAATACCTTAAATGTAAAGAACCATGAAAAGTGCTAATAACAAAACTCTCAGAAGGCATGAGTTAGTACCTGGGCCCAGATCCAGGACAAAGAATGAAACAGCCTCCAGAAATTCTATGATTATGTGATCAAACAAATTCAAACATTCTTAGTTCTGATTTTTATTTCAGTGCTTTGGATGGGAAGTGATATTGCAGTATTCAACACCAAGAAGTTGAAGGAATTTTCTCATTCCAAAAGAATTAACTTAGCTGTATGTATGAGGAATAGTTTTGCAGCTCATAAATCTAAGTGCACAAACCACACTGAGAATACAAATATTAGTAAAGAGTCAAACATTAATAAAGGTAATTGAGTGAAAGAAATTTGCTTGATGTTCAACTTTGTAGCCTATTGTGAATCTATAGTGAAACAAAATATTTCTGTGCTTGTTTATGACTTGGAACAATGATTTAATTTGATTATATAGTACAATATTGCTGCCATTTTCATCACTCTTTGACAGCAAAATCTAAATTCTTTTAAACAAAAATGTGAAACGATAAAATCAGAGATGTTTCTTACAGGGATTAAGCAGAGTTCTGTGAGGCAACAGATTTAACAAGAATCTAAATAGGGAAAACACATAAAAACAAAATATCATTTCCTGGTTTTAAATGTTACTTATGTTTACCATATCCTTGCCATTCAAAGCCCTTACTGAATATTATAAATATTACACATATAATGAGCATTATAGATATTATAAACAATGTATAATTGGTAGAAAGCATAATCATGAATCAAGGTTTTATACCAATATTTGGCTCTTAAAAGGCATTTGTTTGGAGAAATCCATATTTTAGTGTAAGATCAGCTTTAGCAAAACATTTTCAGCCACTGATATTTTCTGTTTCAATATTTCTGGTTTTTCTGTTTCAATATTTCTTGAATATTGAAATATTTTCAATATTTCTGTTTCAAGAGCTCCTGAATGTTTTCTACATATGTATGGAAACAAGGAGCCACATTAGCAGCACTTTAGATTTCTTAATCTTGGCCAAGATTTTGAAAATAAATTTATTATCTTCTTATATATTTAAACAGACGTTTTTAATTGTGTATCTGTATGATTATCCTAAGCAGCTAAAAGTTAATATAGTATTTACTGTTACAGAAACAGAGTTCACACTGATTAGAAAAATGTTTCATGATATGGTGGAAGTGTTTTCATACACGTTCATTAGTGACTACTTCAGACATCAATTAACAAACCAAGTAGGACAGGATAAGGAATATTCATGCAGCAGAAGCTAGACTATGAGAAAATGGAAGAAATTATGAAATAATGTAGGGTATTTAATACAAGAATACATTTAAACTTTCACAATGTGAAAGCTGGTCTATATTTGGCATCAAGAACAAAATGCAAATTCTCCCTGTATAAAATTCTTTTGAAAGTCCCCTGCTCAGTTTCACATCAAATGAAATGTACTAAATTTACTGACATGTTTTTCTTTTTCTCCTTTTCTTTTCTTTTCCTTTCTTTTCCTTTTCTTTTCTTTGCTTTTTTTTCCCCTTTTCCTTTTCTCTTTTCTTTTCTTTTTTCTTTTCTTTTTTCTCTTTTCTCTTTTCTTCTTTTCTCTTTTCTTTTCTTTTCTTTCTTCTTTTCTTTTCTTTTCTTTTCTTTTCTTTTCTTTTTTTTTTTTTTTTTTTTTTTCTTTTTTTTTTTTTTTTTTTTTTTTTTTTTTTTTTTTTTTTTTTTTTTTTTTTT
>WYDI02020564.1:0-21613 GCA_009867235.2 Psittacus erithacus | reverse complement strand
AAGTCAAAACCACAGCACTGCACCAGCTACTAAGAAGGAGAAAAATGACTGCTACTGCTGAACCCAGGACAAGCAGGCAAACATTTCTTGTTCAGTAGCTTGTTACTGCAGTATGTTATTTTCTGTGTGCAACACATTCAGATATCCAATATATTAATAGTAATACTAAAATAAAACAAGACAATTTTTCTTCCTTTGTCAACCTCCAAACCTTATAATTCATCCTCATTGGACAAAAGAGCTTAGGTTTCAAGACAGGCATGTGTCGAAAAGGTTATGCTCCAATTTCACTACACAAGAGCACAATGAAATGAATGCTGGCCTGCTAGCTCTGCTAGTCTCTTGCTCCCCACAGTCCTGCCCTGTCTAGCCATGTGCCCACAGAGCCAAACAAACACATGGGCCCATGTGCCAGCCAGGCCTCAGTTCATCCCTAAGACCCAGAGCTGGGCCACCCTCATGCGCCCCTGGCTTCCCTGCTCCTGGCTGGGGGTGGAATTGGCCCAAGCTGCCAAGCTCTGCCTCATGGGGACTCTCCAAGAGAAGCCCCAGCAGTCCCAGTTTCCAGGAGGTGCCCTGACAGTTTGCTACTCTGTTTTAGTGGCAAATCTCAATAAAGAAGTCTGTAAAGAAAAATCATGGTAGCAAGCATGCAGTATGAAAAGTATATGTGGAGGGAGTTTTATACCTAATTCTTATATACAAAGTAAAAAGGAGAAAAATGGCTGTAAGATTTTATTCAGTAGCTCTTCTAAACAGACAAAGTTTGGGGTTTGACTTGCAATTTGGGTATTTCTTGGTTTTGTTTTTCCCTTGGAGTGCAAGACCTCAGACTTCATCAACTTCTAATTAATTTTGGTTCCACCAGCAGAAGGCATGGGGCGGCAAACTTTGATCAAGCTTCTGGTCTGTGGTTGAAGACTCTTCAACCATAGCTGTTTTATTACCTTGCGACTAATGCCTTTTACATCCATGCTTTAGTAGTGTGTTACTAGACATGTCTTTGCCAGACTATCTAATAAAAGACATTTGGCATGTCCTTGGGGAGGTGGAAAGCTTTGTTGGCATAAATCAAACTTTTGAAGCATCTAAGAAGTGAGCCGTTGATACCAGCAGAAGCCGAGGGGTATCACAGCTTGCAAACCAGGATGTTTACAGTTTCCACTTTTAAGGCAATAGGGTGATTCTGATAAATCTGGATGCTCAAAGGCAGGTGCATTTGCTGTATAAACATTGTTTTTTCAACTTAATGACAGTGTTATACACATCTTGAATCTGATAGACATAATATCCATGTATTCCTGCTTTTAAAAGAAAAGATGGATTCAGAAAAAGCCACAGCTTTTAAAATAATTTTAGCAGGGACATATACCTCAGAAATTATAAACTGAATGGGAAAAATAATTTCTAAACCAGACTTTAAAAGAGATATTAAAGCAGAATAATGATCACCGGTTTGTTACTAATAATACAGTGAAAGCCTACCATCACAGTCTTTTAATAAGACATGAAGACTAATACATGGATGTATTTTACATCATGTAACACCTTTTTTGATTTATAACCTCAGCCTCCACAGAACTGCCAGATTCAGACCTATAAAACTGAAGCCTTAAACTCTGAGGGTTTGTAAAACCATGTACACACATTGGTTTAAAATTAAAGAAGCTCTATGTCCTCTCCCTTCAGAAAGTAAGAGCACACGAAGATGTCTAGAACAAAAGTGAGATTCAATATCAATCAGCATAATGAAAGAAATTATGAAAACGAGTTCACGAAAGAATTGTTTTTGGTATATGAAATCATGAGGAAGGGGAAAGGGAATAAGATACACATATGCAACATAATAGGTTGCAGTCACAAAGCTAGCAAGGGAATATTTACCCCTAAGAATTTCAGAAAGGAAACTTCAAGGAGGGTACTACTCTAGAAACTTTCAGGAAACTCACAGTGAAGGGGAAAGGAGGAAAGAATTGGTTGGTGTAGTGGTGTTTCTGGAATCCTTTGCCAAATAAAAATTTTCCTTGGCTGTCCCAGGAAGGAATATTCTGGTGTGGCTCTGGTTTGCCTAGGCACATCTATGAATTCTTCCTGTATTGGGGGTGCACATTGTTCAATACTTTCTGAACATCAGGGCCAGGACACTTGGATTTCTTCATGTGGTCTACCACTTCTGTATTGAGTTGTTCCATTGGAATGAAATTTCATCTCCCTTTTTCTACTTCACATTTGCCAAGGTTTATTGAAGACGTCTGTTACATAGCTTGGCTCCTTTGTATCCTGTTAAGCCTTGATTTTGAAAACTCACTAATTACAGCATCCAAGCAGTGGAAAATGTTAGTCCTAGTGTCTTCACCAGGTAGTGATTGTACCCTTACCTATTCCTGCTAGTTTGCAGATACCAGGTAAATTCTTTTCATGTGTTCTATCACTAATTCATAGAAAGCCCTGGAAATGGACAAGTTTAAAACTTAGAAAGAGGATAATAACCCCTCCAGCTTGCTTCACCACCAGCTTTTTTCTTTTGAAAGACAACCTCTTACTTTCCAGGTTTTTAATGAATTTGTGACAGCTTTTCAGCACATGTATCTGGCGAGACGTTAAGAGGATGTTCTCTTTCAAGGCATTCAGGGCAATTCAGAAATGTCTTTTATCAGGTCATCAAAACCAGTTCAAAGCACAGCTTTGCTCCATCTGAGGGAAAGAGATCAACGGCTCCAGGAGGAACAGGAACCGTTCAGACTGTGGGACATCATATTCTTGTTCCTGCCTCAATAGCAATGCAACGATACTGGGTCAACTAATCAGTTTTTATTGTTGAGTGCTGGTTTTCTAAGTATGTAAATGGAAAGCTGTTTTTGCAGGAAAAATCCCTGTTCTTAGCATAAAGATTCAGGTAATTAATGTTTAAATTAGCAAACAGGTACCCATGTGGTGACGTAGTAACATCTTCAGACATTTCTAAGAAAAACATGTCTTCCCATGAGAAATCTGTCTGGGGTTAGGTTTGGAACAGAGTTATAAAGAACATTATGGTTTTTGTGTTGAGATTGATGTTGCAACTCTTCCTACCATAAAAAAAAAAAATTGGACTCTAGAAAATCTAAGATCCCTATGACACGTAGACTTAGAAAAAACTTTCTCAGTTTTGCAGCTTCACAAGCAGAATTCATCAAATAATTGATGAGAGTCACAATTTTTTTTTGGGGGGGAAAGGATTTACTGTTAGTACTTCAGTCAAGTTCCCCACAAATTTAACAAACAGACATTTACAGAAAACTTTCTAATATCTTAGTTGTGAGAAACTATAAACATACAATAATTTAGGTGTAAAAGAAAGTAAATGGTAACTCCAGGAGATATTTCAAAAAATGCCCTTCCAGTTGCTAGCCAACCCTGCAAGAACAGCAGTAAAAGGGTACTTCCAGCACTTCCTGGTGATCAAAAACTGTAGGGCCTGCTGCTAAGTTTTCCAGTAATTACCTGCTTCCTATAGATCACCCATGGCATCTTCAGAAGGGGTATGGTTTCTCTAGTCCTCCTCTTCTTCTCCCTGGTAATGGAACACTGTTCTATCAGAACGTTTTTAAGGATGGCACCATATGGATTTACAACAGAGACCAACACGAAGTTGCTCCACACCTAAAAAATTACTTTTCTCTGTTAGATGCATTTAGTGTGATACCTTTAAATTTAAAGCAATGATTCCCCTGGCTGTGAGTAACTGTAGGTTTTGGGTCCTGATAAAATTAATGCTGTGATTTGTTCATCAAATGGAAACTTGCTTGTCAGTTCACCTAAAAAGTCATCAAGCTGATGGGTCCCAGCTTCCCATAGAATTTCTGAATATAAAGGCATCTGTGTCATGGTGGTAAAAATCATGCAGATCATAGAAGAGAAAGCTAACACTGCAGCTAGAGTCACAGTACATTTGGCATGCTTCCACAAGGCAGTGGGCATAAGAAAATTGACAGGTGCACAACAGGTGCACAACATTCCTTTCTGGATGAATATGTTCCCACAACAAGGAATGTGTTCCTCTCACTAGTAATCTTTATGCGGTATGGAAGATGAAAGATGAAAGCAGAAAGACTCTGAAGTTAAAGGCAACGGTATGATTTTGGATTTCCTTCATCTGGAAGGGCATGTCCTGTTCTTCTTTCCCAATCAGCAACCTGGTTAGAGACTCCAGAGATCACAAAGTGCAGTTTGGTCTCTCTGTTTCTTCTGCGGAAAATAGGAACCGTATCACTGTGAAACAATCAAAGTCTGCCTCCCCATGCCCTCTGCTGGCAGTACCAGAATAAATTAGAAGTGGGTAAAGCCTGAGGTCTTGTGCTCCAAGGAGAAAACAAAACTAAGAAATCCCCAAATTGGAAACCAAACCAAAACCCTTTTCTGTGAGATTTGCAAAGCCTTTTGCCACACCATTAGTCAGCATGCCAGCTCATGGTTTGGCTCTGGACACCAAGCACAGAACAATGAGTGTCTGCGCAGGAACCTTTGAATTCATTTGTATCAGGGTTCCTATGTCACTTCCGCAAGCTCTGCCACTGTCTCTTCACAGCAGCCTTGCAGCGATACTGCTAAGGTATCACCTAGCAGACAAATTATTTTTCTTTTTTTTATTGTCACAACAGGCAAACTGTTTTCCTCCTTCAGACCAGAGGAGCCTGAAAGAGAGTTGTCCTTCAACTACTAATATTCTTTTGCTGCATCTATACATTTCTAGTCAACAGCTCTTAGGTATCACTGGGAAAAGAAAGCTGTTGCTCAATATCAAATAATTTCCATCCTTTTTCTGCCTTTTGTGTTAGTCCCTGAAAAGGAGCAGAATTGTCCCTGGAAGTTGTAGGTAGGCCATCTTGCTGAAAATTGGTTTGATTTTGCTGCATTTGTACTTGCACATGTGCAAATGGATTTGGGGTGGTAAGTAATTGATTTCTTCATTTGGTTGCTGTCTTCTGTTAGATAATGCTTTTAACCTAACTTGGTTAATCCTATTGTAAGAACGTGTTTTGGTGGTAGGAAGGTTTTACTGATAGGGTGGCTGCTGTCACTCCCATGCCCCATTTTAGAGGAAGTATTCTTTGAAAGAGCTTAAGTCAGCTCTATAGCCATCCTGTGAAGGTCAGCCAAAGGCCATTTCAAATGAGACAGGAATGGCTGTACATGGTATCCTTATCCCATAACTGCTCAGAGACAGAACCATAGAATCATAGAATAGTTAGGGTTGGAAAGGGCTTTAAGATCATCTAGTTCCAACCCCCCTGCCATGGGCAGGGACACCTCACACTAAACCATGCCACCCAAGACTCTGTCCAACCTGGCCTTGAACACTGCCAGTCATGGAGCATTCACAACTCCCCTGGGCAACCTATTCCAGTGCCTCACCACCTTACAGTAAAGAACTTCTTCCTTATATCCAATCTAAACTTCCCCCAGATGCCTGAGGAAAATTGGTTTTGCACAAGACTGTGTTACGGGAAAGAGTAGGTCAGGAAATAGTCAACATTCTGAGCATTTTAACCTGTCTTACTGAAGAACTACCTAGAAGAAAAGAAGCCAGAAAATGAAAAATGCTGCACATGGAAAAAAATCTTTTATTCTCCTGTTCTTGGTTGTTAGCTCCCAGCTTCCCAGAGGAAATACCAGGAAAGAGTGAAGTGTTGATCTGGCAGTAGGAGAAATAAAAGACAACAACTAGTGGTCAGAGTTTTAGATAGGAGAGTAAATATGCCCATAGTGGATTTCAAAGGCTTTCTGCTCAGAAAACACAAGTAATGCACAATGCAATCACTCACCACCCACCGACTGATACCCAGCCCAACCCGAGTAGCCACCTCCTCCTTCTGGTTATTCCTCCAGTTTATATACTGGGCATGATGTGCTGTGGTATGGAATACCCCTTTGGCTAGTTTGGGTCAGGCGCCCTATCTCTGCTTCCTCCCAGCTTCTTGTGCCCCTCCTTACTGGCAAAGCATGAGAGACTGAAAAGTCCTCGGTTGGAGTAAACATTATTTAGCAACAGCTAAACCATCAGTGTGTTATCAGCATTATTCTCAGACTAAAGCCAAAACAAACCACTTCATCAGGTACCAGGAAGAAAATTAACTCTCTCCCAGCCAAAACCAGGACAAAGCCTCAAACTTAATCTTTTGCTCTTCTACAGTTGCATGTCAGTGATGCTAAAAACAATGTTACACTGTTGATGTTACAATCTAAATATAGTCCTTAATTAACAGAAGTCTGATAGTTAATAAATTACAATTTTTGTCCTAGAGCTTTTTGCTATTAACCATGATTTTCAGGGGATAAAAGCAAAACATAGCTAATGTTTCTAAGCATACTGTGATTATGAACTTAGATGTAGCCTTTTTTTTCCTGGATCCTATTAACATAGTTTCCTATTCAGAAGCCCACAATTACTTTCTTCTGAAGCCTTGAACTTACTAAGCATAGATTGTTTAGTTTGAGTAGAAATTAGCAGGTTTCTGCATCATTTCAAGAAATAAGACTGATGGACAGACAGTACCATAGTAGTCTTATCCTCTCATCCAAAGATTTATCTTGCTTTTTTTTGGGAGGGGGATCTGTTCCCAGCCCTTTTTCCGTCATGACAAAAAGATGAAGCTCTGATCAGAACGCAATTTGGAAGACAGAGGGAAAAATACAAGACGCAGGATTTAAGTTATTTCTACTATTAACTCCTTTTCACTTTGTTATATTTTATACAGCAGATAGTGTAAAATCTGTTATTGCCAAACAACAACAAAACCAGAAGCTGTCCAGGCAATTCCAGATAAATTTAAAAACAGCTGTGGCTGCATTATAAAAACTGCCATGTATAATGCTGTTGAGCTTTCTGCATTTAGGGAAACTGCAGCTCAACCTTTTTGCAAAGAATGGACCTCACTCTGAGAAATCACCTTCCCCATCATGTTATCTCTCCTTCTGTGTCAGACAGAAAGGCTATCCCACATTCAGTAACCACAGGATTTGAATTTAGAAGGCTTCCTGCTCCCGTAAATTGAGATGTTTAACTTGAAGTAAAAAGCTGGGAAAATTCGTTGAGCTTTGTTGTTACGGAGGGCTATGATAAGAACGATAAATTCTCTTAATGCTGGTATCCTGAAGGCTTTAAATTCAATTGTTAGAACTTTGGCTTGAATTTATTAGCTTATGTCATGGTTTAAGCCAAGCCATAAATCAGAACCACGCAGCCCGCTTGCACACTTCCCCCCTTACTCCTCCCCCACCCTGCTCCCTGAGGGATGGGAAGGAGAATGGAAAGAACAGTCCAGTAACTAAGGTATAACACAAACCGCTGCTACTACCACCAATAATAACAATGATAAGGGAAATAACAGTGGAAGAGAATACAACCACTCACCACCCACCAACCGAGTAGTTAACTAGCCCTTCCAGGTAACTCCCAGTTTACAACCTGGGCATGACATGCTGTGGTATGGAATACCTCTTTGGCTAGTTTGAATCAGGTGTCCTGTCTTTGCTTTCTCCCGGCTTCCCCTCCTCCCTGGCAGAGCATGAGGCTCAGAAAGTCCTTGGTCAGAGTAAACATTTGAGCAGGAACTAAAAACATTGGTGTTATCAGAGCTGTTCCCAGGCTGAAAGTAAAAAAACACAGCTCTGCATCAGCTACTAAGAAGGAGAAAAAAAAAGACTGTTACCGCTGAACCCAGGACAGCTTACTAAACAGACAGTGCTAGGGATGAACTGAGAATAAACCTATGTATAAAGAATAAGAGTAACTACGTACAGGACAAAGCAAAATCTTGTGTGAGCACAGAACATGCCTAGTGACAAAAGCTGTATGCACTTCTAATGTTGGAATAAAACAAATCATGAAGTAATAGCTGTTGTAAAACTGGACTTTTCAGGGGAAAATAGTCTCTTAATATACTTTGATAATATGATTACATTACAGTGCTGAGTTATTAATAAAAAAAGTGAACTGGATTTTTAAGGCTGTCTCACACACTAAGTTAAGCATCTAAATGAGAATATAAGCCACTTCGCTCTTTCCAACATGTGTGCTATAAGTCCATATGTGTTATTTAAATTGGAAAAAAAGGAATTCCAAGAGGAAAAAAAAAAAAGAAAATGAAATCTTGATTTTTTGAACAGCTATGTTATGGTTTTCACCCAGCAAATGATCTTAAAATATTTAAGTAAAAAAAAGAAAAGCTACACAAATTCCAAATGGCCATTATTACAACAACCTAGACCTCTAAACTGAATTCTATGCTTCATAGATTTTTTTTCTATAATTGTTCTATAACTACATAAACACACAAATGTATGAACATACTGAGGAAAAAAGCCCCATACTATAATTATTTATTGTATAAAGAACAAAAGGTTTATAACCAGGCTGTCAATGTAATGTAACAGCTTACTACCTAATAGGCCACACAGCGTGGATAACTTCTTTAATAAAAAAAAATAAAAATCTATTTACCAGATACATTATTACTACTGTCAGGTTAATAGAAGGCAAAAACCGTTTTCTATAATGCGTTGCGTATCCACTTCTGAGCGACTTATTGGCATCTTTGTGAAAGGTAATGGCAGTATGGAAAAACAAATTTTTAAAACAGTATGACAGTCACTCTCTGGAAGGTAACAGGAATCTCCATTGTAAGGACCCTTGCAGCAGTATCTTCTGTTAGATAATACGGTTATACTTCGCAAACTGAATTCTTATATTCAGCTGGACTTGATACTGTGTAGGGGCTCATCATTTGCAAGATTCACTGTTATTGCTTATCTTAAGTGATATACAAAATATCTTTTAATTATCTTAGGTATACACTAAATAACTGCCACCCCAAGGGCATCGAGAGGCCTTAATTGCCTTGAACAGTCTTACCTGAGATCCATACCCACACCTTCTGCCCCCAGAGACCCTGGGCACCCACTCTTTGTCTGAAGGAAGCTGTAGGTGTGCTTGTTCTCTGCTTCATCATCAGCCCCACCCCCTGAACAAACCTTGAACTTTTTCCAGCCCTGCCTCTGGTCCCATCTCCCTGCATGGGCTCTGGACCTGATGTATTACTGCTTGTCTGGACTGTTGACAGGTCCTGTTATCAGTTCCTCTTTCTGCCAACCTTGTTGACACCCTGAGGAGTGAGATTGTTCCCCTGCCTCATTCCCAGTCTTGGAGCAGCCCTAATTTTGGTTATCCCTGGCTAAATCCCTGGTTAATTGAAATGGAGGAAGGAAAAATTAGATAAAAATAATCTCTGGTGGTTGTTTTTGCTTTTTGAAACTGTTGAGAGGACAATTGTTAGGAGTATGAATACTTTTTATATAAAAATATGCAGAGGAAGAGATTAACAATGTACAGTTTGACATCCAGGTATGAACTGGTCATTGTATGGTCCTTTTAATCTCAACAAAAAGAAGCAAAATATAGCATACAGATTCTTACCTATCTAGATAATTTTAAATAATTACCTTATATTGATTAATCGTGCTGTGAATCTTAAGGCTCATACTCTTGAAGAAGTTCTTGAAATTAGAAGGACTAGGTTAAGTGTAGACATGTATGTGACAAACAGCAACATATGATTACACATTACATAACACTCCCACAGGAGGACTAGGAAGATGAGCCCTGCACACAACTTTGTACACAAAACCAAAGACATGAAGAAATCCTCCAAAGTTTTGAAGCAGAAATATAACAGATTTTTTTTTTTTTTTGAAGATGATCTTGGAAGTCTGTTAGATTCTTCACAAAAACAGCTTGGATTTTGTGAAAATGAAACATGTGGGGTTGAATGTGTCCAAAAGTGAGGCTAGAGTGCTATGAAGCTGTGGCTCCAACTGTTGGTGAGATTGTGATAATTTCTGAGTGCTATCCAAATGTCTTTGGTAGGATGATAGGGCCTTCCTTAAGCAGTGCAGATTTTTAAATGTGGACAAGTACAATATAATTTAAAATCCCCAAATTTGTGGTGTTATCTCCATAACTTTTCCTGATAAAAATACTATTTAATTGCTAGGGAAACTTTGAATCCTACACCTTGCCCTTTTATGTGTGCTTGTCAGAGTGTATATATTTGTGTGCATAGATTGAAAATTTTGGTCCTATGCAAGCTGGTGATGATTTTGTTACTGACTTGTCATCTACTTAATGTGAGAGTGATTTAATTCTTTGCAAAAGAGAACTCTGGGAAAATTTTTCCTTCTCCCCTCTTCTCCCTCCTTTCTACTCTATCCAGTCTAATGTACTGCAAAGTAATGTAATGTAATGTAATCTAATCTAATCTAAACTTTCTGCTAGTCAGAGTGTATATAACAAGTCAGAAGATGCAAAAAGGAGTACTTTTATGGCCTTGTTTTGATCAATTCACATATGAGATTTCAAATAAAGTTTATTTCCGTTAATTACTTACAATGGGAATGAAAATATAGATATAAATAACTTGTTTTTCACACTACTTTTATTTACTTTAATCAGCTCAGGATTTTTCTAATATACTCTACTGAATGGGATGCGGCACAAATGCAAGTTTTATCATGTTTGTAGCAATGTCTTCAGGCAAAAGCCTTTCTTAGAAAAAATGGGCATCTAATTGTAGAAAATGAATAAATGGAATTACAATGTCCTAAAACCACAGATAACCTGTTTTTAAAAGCCCTGCTGTGATAGTTCATTATATTACACTAATGGACAAACAAAAAGCTAAGAAGATTAACAAAATAGCAACCAATTTAAATGTTGTTAAAACTGTATGTTATTTATACTTTTAAAACTGTGTTGACAAGGCTGAAACAACAGTGGGAGAGAGAGTTCACTAGGGGGATGTCTCTAAGGAAATGTCAAGTGGCGACAAGTACACTAAAGCTTTGCTGGCTGCCACTTCATTTCTGCCAACAAGAAAGATTTTTAAAGTGAGAAGAAACCAGTGACAGATGAAAAAACCTAATGGGTCAGAAGGTGAAGGAGACACGTGTGTCTTTTTATGGTTCTGGGTATTTAAAATACCAACTATAAAATTACATGCAGGATGATACATTCTCAGAATATCATACTAGCTTTTCTTCTACAGGTTCATGTCCGCAACATTATAAATACCTGTGTTTCCTTCTTATGAAAACGTAAGGAAATAGATAATATCTAATATGCCAATCCAGAACATGTCTTCTTTAAATACTGTTTGGATCTTGTGGTTATTTCAAATAGAATTTAGTGGATTTTCTTTACCACCAAAATCAATAACTGATTAATGCTTCTATGCAATATGCAATAGCTGTGTAATACTCAGTCCTATTATCAATACAGAAAGGAACTAAAGAGGACTTTATGGCTCATTTACTTTCTCTTTGCTGGAATTGTAATATGAATCTCCAACGGAATAAAATAAAGAAATCACAATCATTGTATATCCTTTTCTTCTTTTTTTTATTTTTATTTTAAATTATGGAGTTATGTATTTGAATTCATACCAATATTTTTCAAGGCACACTAATTCAATAATGTTCGTTTTATGTGAGCAGATTTAAGGAAAAAGGGAAAATCTTGTTCAGGAACAGAGTTTAATGGCTTAATAACCACAATAGGGGTTTGATTGACCTAACGAGTAGCCTTAAAAATGCATTCCAATAGCATTAGAATTGGTCTGTAACGGGCAATTTGTCATCAACAAGTCGGAAAACTTTCTTCTTCAATAAAATTTCAATGCTTCATTTTGTTGTCTTGACATTCCTCCAATCTCCTTAGCATGCAAAGGCTATCGCATCAGACTTACACACACAGACAGTTACTTGGCATGACGAGGAAAATGCCCTTTTTTTCTTTTCAATAGGTGGAAGCAATTTATTACGTATCACTTCTGAACTTCAACCATGCTTGCTATGGTCCTCATAAAATCATTACATGCTCTGCTAGACAGAAAATGTTAACCCAGTCCCTCCTTTTCATGTCAAAAATGCTAGAGGGGAGATGAAGAACAATGAAAACACAGACCTATCAAGTGGAGAGCAGAGCACTATTATTAATTCCTTTTAATTTATCCTGAACTATTGGCTTCCACCCTTTGCAAAGATCAACAGGGATGTAGCACTTTTATAAGAAGCCCTTGCAAAGTACAGCAAGGGAAACAAGTTCTCCTTTAACCTCCAAATGAATACTGTCTGATGAGTATGCAGGTAATAAACAGTTATCTAGGTTTGTTGTTCCTCTTCCCAGTTTCATGATTTCTGTACATGGATCATACAGATCTGTCTCACAGTATTCTCCTATTTTCATTTCTGATTTTGGAGTTAATGTGTCAGTAATTATTCTACTTCTACTATATGTTTATCTTCATTTTTTGTGGAATGAATACTCTAGATTTAGTAAAACAGCTCCTAATGTTTTACGTAATGCAGGTTCATGTAAATTAGCGAGGAACTGAGTCCCTACCCTGAATTCATCATCTGAGTGCTAATTATGTAGAATATAAAGAAGATGAAGGAAAGCGGGAGTAAAAGCCAGAATTTTCAGTTATTTTGTACACTTCAGGAATTTGCCATCCTATTTTTCAGTTAAGCAACTGAAAACATAATATAATTTTGGCTGTTATGACCAGAGTCTTCAATCATGCTAATAGACTATATTGTTTATTTTCTTTGCATTTATATTTCAAACATCTGGTCTTTCTATATTTTATATTTAAATTTTATTTATCAATGAGATTTGCATGAAATTCTTTTGGTGTGGGAACTAGAAGTTTATGCCAAAAAGATACAAAGTTAGTCTATCTAAAAGAGGAAAGAGACTACATATTTTAAATTAACAAATACAACTTCCTAAGATAGAAAGGAACATAAATGGGTGGATGGATGGATAGGTAGATGGGCATGCAGACAGATAGACAGATAAATATAAATCTCCCTTGGAGAGCCCTATGCGTTTTTATTATAAATATTTTAAAGAACTGTGAAGCAGGTTTATATGGCAAGGTTTTACTAGCTGAAGGGCTGCAAAGGTAGCTTCTTTGAGAAGACACCATGAGCTGCCCCGTATTTTGGCAGACCAAGTTGAGTCAACTCCAAGACAGACCTACTGCTGGCCAAAGCTGAGCCAATCAGCAGTGTTGGTAGAACTTCTTTGAAGGGGTAAAAACCAGCACGTGGGACAGACAAATGAGAATATGGGCAAAACAGCACTGCAGACACCATATCTGGTCAAGGAGGAGGGGCTGGGGTTATTCCAGGCATTGCAGTAGATTCCCCTGAAGTCTGTGGTGCAGACCATGGTGAGGTGGGCTGTCCCCTGAAGCACATGGAGATCCACGAGCAGCTGGATTTCTGCTGAAGGAAGCTGGAGCCCATTGAAAACCTATGCTGAAGCAGACTCCTGGCAGGACCTGTGGAAAGAGAAGCCTATGCTGGAGTAGGTTTGCTGGCAAGACTTGTGACTCCACGGGGGACCCACACTGGAGTAGTCTGTTCCTGAAAGACTGCACCCTGTGGAAAGGACCGCTGATGTAGCATTTCTTAAAGAACTGCACCCTGTGGGAAGGACCTACACTGGAGCAGTTTGTGAAGAACTGTATCCTGTGTGTGAGAATCCTCACTGGAGCAGGGGAGAACAGTGAGGAGAAACGAGTGGCAGAGATGAAGCGTTACTAACTGACTGCAGCCTCCATTCCCTGACCTCCTGTGCTGCTTGGGGAAGAAGAGCTCGAAATATTAGGGGTGAAGTTGACTCTAGGAAGAAGAGAAGGCTAAGGGAAAGGTGAGGTTTTTTTTTTTCTAGTTTTGTTCTTCTTACTATCCTACTTTGTTATGAATTATTTTCCCCAAGTCAAGTCTCTTTTGTCCATGATGGTAATTGGTATGTAATCTCCATGTCCTTATCTTGACCCACGAGCTTTTATTGCATTTTCTCCTCCTTAATGATAGAGCAGGAGTAGGCTTGGTGGGCATCTGGTGGCCAGCCAAGGTCAACCTGCCTCAAACTGTTAGATATCCCAAAGAAAGTTTTCTATAAAACTGGAATATGTCTGTATAATTAGATATATCATTGAATATTTTAAGCAGATATGGGCAACTTTATTGTTACGGCTGTTTAGTTAACTATCATGGAGAATATGCAACTCCATTTGGATCCTACTAGCTTTTTTATGAGTGGAATTGTCAAGATGTGCTGAGTAACCTGATCATGGTTACAGTGCTAATTTCATATCATTTCTTAAGTGCATCCCTTAAAATATGAGACTACATGCTCAGTATATTCAACAGTGAACACTGATAGTTGAATTCCTTGTCTGAACTGAAGAGCGCAGTTTAGTCTGTTTGTCCTGAAGTCTGATCAAGTTTAAATTCTGCAGTTCACTTCTGTGACTAGGGTAGTCATAGGGAGAAGGTATACAGGAGTCTTGACAGGTCCTCATTTAAATGAAGGTACATAAAGCATCAGGCAAAAAGATTAAGCGCATCTATCTTATTTGAAGTATTGCCATAATTAGTGTTTCCTAAAAGAACTAGCTTCCTGAGAGACCATGAGTGGATTTTTGTGCTCACCATAAACAGTTGAATTTGTCACATTTTCAAGTTTGTTTATATTTTCTGTATGTTAGTGAGTTTCAGTCCTTAAAGCATGTACCAGTCCACAGTTCTTATAGCCTATTCTCCATGACTATTTAGGACCACACATTGATGCTTAGCTCCTCCATCCTGTTGGGGACCCAGGCTGATACTTAGAAAATGTTTCAGAAAGAAGACCCTCTCTTGCTTGCTGCACACAGAAATTATCTCAGTAACCAAGATCACAACATGAATGTCAACTACCACAAGGCAGCTTCACTTCAATTATAAATGTGTGTGTTATAACATAAATTTATGCATCTCTAAGAGAGCATATTGATCCTGTCTGGGACACCACTGTATACCAGGGAGTTAGTGACCCACATAAAAGTTAACGTGAGTACACCTAAGCCTGTGCTGTGCTTCTGTTGTCCTGCACTGTGCTGCAAATGCATTTTCTTAAAAGAAAATTCTATAATAGATAAATGGCTGAAAAAGGGAATCCCTTCTGTGGATGGGGGTCTGCTCAGCATGCTGCCTGTGGGTTAGAGGTCCATGACATGCAAGACCACCTGGAGTTCCCATCATCTGAAGAAATGTAAGATTAGTCATACTATTTTCTCCTTGTGGTGCTAGCTCTAACAGATGGCATTTTAAATAATACCTTACAGACTTTGAGTTCCTTTATTATTGAGATTATAACAGATCAGTACCTCCTAGTGCAAAACAGAGTTAAGTTTAGGATTAGTTTCTCTAGTCAGAATGCATCCAGGAATGTTGACCTGAAAATCGGTCAAAACGTAGTGCTGAACCTAGTAGGCTCTCATTCATAATTCCTGGCTGCAGTGGTTACACCTGGTAAATACAGTGCTCAGTACACATAAATGTTTTTTCTTGTATGTCTGTATATGTACCTTTTGTTTAACATGCCAGTCCACACAGATCCTGAGTGCATTTTTCCTTTTTCATTATTTTTGTGCACCAAGAAACCATTTGGCCCTAAGAAAATACAGTAGCCAAGTTGCAGCTGCTTGAAGCATTTTCCTGTTAAGTATAATGGCACTAAAGTGGAAGTGTCAAGAGCTATTATGCACCAACAGTATAGTCAAGAAAAGTACCCATCTGCAGAACCCATGCAGCAAGGTAGAAACAGAGCAATGAAATAACCATGAAAGCAGCTGGAGCCTCAGGACAAGAAAAACAAGTGATCTGCTGCAGTGCTTAACAACAAAAGGAGACATATGAACAGAGTTATTTGGGCTTTCATGGTTACAAATGTAGTGAGGAGTGAGCAATATTGCCTTTGGCACAGAACGCTCTCACCATTGTAATGTTTGCTTCCTCTTTGGAAAGCCAGGCCGCCACATGTGCAATCATAGCCTCATTGTAAGAAATAAGAACTGAACCACAAATGACTGCTTTGGTCTAAATCCTCCATGCCTCAGATCTCACTGTAATAAAATAAATCCTTAAAAGGAGTTAAAATAGAAAAGAAAAAGCAATATGCAAAGCCAGAATGCCAATTTTTTTTATCTTAAGAGCAATGCTGAATAGAAAGGATCTTTAAAGGCAGAGGGCTGATTAAATGAATGTTCTAGCTCCTGCTCTGCCCAGTGTATTAGTAGCACCTGTGTGAAGGTCAGAACTTCTGCAGCTAAACCTGAAATGTTATTTTTCAGTAACGCATCAGTTAGAAGTATACCTTGCATTTGGTTGTGCTTTTCCCAGTATATTCAACCTCTATCTGTCATTATATTGCTGATTTGTGAAATGAAAGTGTCACACATAATCAAGCACAGGTCTTGGAAAAGGAGAAAACATAATAAATAGTATTTTAGAGCTTAGAAGAATAGGAAAAATAGCAATTTTGTCTTTTTAAGTCTTTTTTTTTTTTTTTTTTTGAGAGTGAAAATACTGGTGTGCTAAAATAACACAAGCTGCATGAATAAATACTTACTGAAACAGAGACTAAATTATACCCAGTCTTGTGTGGAGCAATAACTGATTTTTTGTCTTGGCTAGAGCATAGTAAATTAATAGAATTTTAGTACATCAATCGTAGTCTTCTGCCAGTTTGAATTTTTTAATAGTTTTATTGCCAGTACTCGAGTCACACAGAAGGCTTCCCTAGCACCAATGAGCACAGTCTTTAACTGGTCCCCTAACCTGTTACTGTGTGCACAAATGCTGAAATTAAGTATTGGCTCAAAAAAAAAAAAAAAAAAAGCCAAAAAATAAGCATGCACCCTTCTCATCTGTCTGTTCAGTTTTTCTTCAATAACCTTTTATATTATGAACCTTTAAGACATCAAATGCTCAACAAGTTGATGAAAAGGTGCTTCCAATTTTCTCAATTAGCTGAAGAATTGCTTTGAAAAGTGTAGCTTGTACAATCAGAACCACAATGGTTCATCATTCATCTTTGTCATTGTCATATAACAGTATCTTTTGACAGCATGTCTGCCTCCACTTTTCCCACTCAGTCTAGCCATTCTCTCCTGTTACATCATAGACTTTCTCTGTGCTGTGTATCCTGTTATGCTCTTCCTTGAGGTTCTTTTTCCCAGCTCCATCTCGTTCATCCATACCTGTGCAACAAGCATCAAAGCTCTCTAGCGTCTACTCATATCAGTATCACTCCATCACCTTCTTATTTAATTGTCCCCTGCTCTCCACCACGTTTCTTTAGTCTTTCAGAAAAAAAAAAGAAAAAAAAAACATAGAAGAACGCCAATAAGAAACATGGTTAAGCTCCAAATATCTGTAAAATGTGCAAATGAAGGCTATCTATTAACAGATAGAAATTCAGAAACTCAGAAGTCTACCCATACAACTGTATTGTAGGGAAAGAACAATAAAACTCCTTCAGAAAAATATGCTTTTATCGATACATTACTTCAATGCCACTGGACCAAAAAGGAATTTGGCAGTATGTGGCAAGCTCTGGTGCAAATATATGTATGGTTAAAGCTCAGCTTTACAAATTATCATAAGCAAAAGTATACGCATTAACTATGATTTTACTGTGTTTTCTGAGTATTACTGTGTTTTCTGAGTATTACTGTGTGCTTTGTTTCAGGGACCATGGCAGTAGTTGAGTATAAAGTAAGGAACTGAAATTCAAAGCAATGTGAAGAAAAGTATGGATCACTGTCATGGTCCTCAGGAAAATAATTTTTAAGAAGCAGTTGGAAGTTGGGATTTGTTTTTGAAGAAAAGGACCTTAGTATCCGGTGAATTAAAGCCAGTGATACACCTTTACAGCCCACTCTACTGTGAATGTGCTCCTGTGATCTGCTGACTCAGAAAACCTTTGTCTTCAGTTGCTGTGACTGCTTCTGGATTCAAATGATTTGCAGCTAATGGGGTTCAGGTACTGATGATGACATCTCTTTCTGATCCCTATGTTAAACCTGAGCTGCTCTAAAGAGCAATTCCGAAAAAGGAATACCTGTGTTATAACTAGCTTTTTCTTATCCCTTTTTCAGTTCACTCAGAATGCTACATGAGACAAGCAATGGCACTAATTCTGTGAAAGAGTAATTAGAGCAGTAGCATTCACTCCCAAGTGATGAGAAATTATGCTACACTCAGTTTGAGAAGTGAGACTTTTGAAAAGCAGCACATCATGCCTATTGATTTTTCATTTCAGATTAATATTTTTAAATTTAGACTTCTGAAATAAATTCATTCTAAATGATTGCATGATTAATTATTGTACTGTTCCGCAGTACAAAATGATAAACTGAAAAGCAGGAAGAGTATGAAACAATTCAAGCAAGATTGGAACTAGGCAGCACTTTTCCATTTTCAAGAACTTCTACTTGCTTGTAACTTGTGTAACTTTTTGTTAATCAACATAGCAAAAATATATTTTATACATGCAAACCATAATGCAGCATATTCAAGTATGTGATGAGTTTAAAATCCCATGAAAGTATTTTGTGTATGCTTAAGTAGCTGTTAAGTAGTTTACCAGATCTAGCAAAAGGAGAAAATTCTAAAGCAAATATAAACCAAGAAGCCAATGTTTTTAAACAAAATATATAATTAAACAGCAGAAGCTTCTGCCACAAGATGTTACACTCCAGATTTTGTTTAATATAATTTCAAAGAAGAATCCATGCAATCCAAAAGAACTGAAATAGTTAATAATAAAAAAATTCCCTATTGAACCTCAGTTTTCTGGAGTCAAAAAAGTATGCTAAGGAAGTTCTACTCCATGCTTACGCTGGTCTCATATTCTGCCCTGAGCACCTTTTGACCACAGTCAAAAGCTGTGAAGCTAGAAGGATCATTATATTAGTGAGCTACCTAGCCTTCAGATGGACACAGCACCACCCTTGTGTGTACTGGTGCTTTGACTGCAGTCTTGTGCACTGAGACCAGCAGAAATTAAAAGCCCAAGTCACTGCCTACAGGAGAGATTTAATTCAGGCTCTTCTACTGCTCTTACTCCTGGGTTTTAGAAACAGCACAACATCTCACCTTATTTTATAAATTATTACATTTAACTGATCTCACTATTAATTTGCTCTTATTAATAAATTATTTCTTATATATTTTGATATTTACTGTGTTCAGGGAGTGATGATGCATTCTTCATGGGCAGGGAAAGATACAGCTTGCTTATAATCTTGTAGATCTGTTCTCTCTTAAACACACGACAGCATAGTGCTGTGGATAATAAAGTATTTTTAAATTTAAAAAGAGTCTTGTCTAAGGTTTATTGTGTCTGTTATACTTTTCGCTAAGCTCCTTTTACACACTTATAAACACGCAAACAGAATCAGAGATGGGTTGAGGTTGGGAGGAACCTCTGGAGATCATGTGGTCTGACACCCTTGTTCAAGCAGGAACACTTAAAGCCAGTTGCCCAGGACCATGTCAATGTTTTTTTAATATCTCCAAGGAGAGAGATTCCACAGCCTCCCTGGTCAACCTGTGCCATGGCTCAGTCAGCCTCACAGTAAAAAAGTGTTTCCTGATGGAGCCTGCTCTATTTTACTTTGTGCCCATTGCTTTTGTCTTGTCACTGTGTACCATGAAAAGATCCTGGCTCTGTCCTCACTGCACCCTCCCTTTAGTATTTATGTACATCAACATCCCTCTAGAGTCTCTTCTTCCTCCAGACTGAGCAGTTTCAGCTTTCTCAGCTTTGCCTTCTATGTGATCTGCTCTAGTCTCTTAATTGTCTTAGGGGCTCTGTGCTGAACTCTATCCAGTAAATGAGCATTGCCAAAAGCCTTTAGAAGTTCAAAGGTGGAAGTTTAATTCCTAACTTTCTTAAGCTCTCTTGAAAGCCCTTGACACTTATTTTTAGACATTTAGATGCCTTTGAGAGTCTGAATGTAATGTTCTTAGTATTCGTTTAATTAAAATTATACTGAGGTAAGTTCAAAAGAAGGTATGACCTTTCTATATTGACTAGTAAACTTTCTTTTTTCTTCCTTTTCTGCAAAGTATGCAGTGTGTATTATGAAAGATATAAAGCATTTAAGGTGCCAGTTTTCTTAATACGAGAACACAACTGAATATGTTTGTTTAGGAAAAACATCTTTATGACTTACACATGATGTCTATAATAATGTTACGCAATGTATTTTCATAGCAGTACTAATAGCAATACATCAATTTGTATTCCAAATTGCTCAGGCTAGTGGGTACAATCCTTTACTGAAAAACAAAAAAAAAAGTAAATCAAAACTTTAAATGTCTAGTTGTGAGTGTAACCCCTCTAACTTCATAATATTTTGATTAAATTCATTCTTCATCGCTTTGTTTTCACAGAAGTCATGGGTAATATTTTCTTTCAAATAAGATGATGACTATATCATTTATGTATCTATGTAGATTTCGAATAATATAGTTTCTGAATACCAGTCATATTTATACAATGCACCTTCCTAGTTGATTTTACATAAGTATAATCAACTAAGAAAATGTTTATTAGTGAAATTAGTAAAAAGCCTCCATAACCATTTTCAAGCAATATCTAAATATCTGGAGACCTGAAAGATGTTTTGGTGTAAATTAAAAATTCCCTAATTTTAAGCCCATAAACAAAGAAGAAACAAAAGAAAAAAACATCATGTTTTTAACTTAAAAGGTGTGTATGAGAATGTTTTTCTTACAAATCTTTTTCTTGACTTGAAATATTCATGCATTTTTCTAGGTACTTATATTTTGGTTTGAAAGATGTACTCTGCTTCAGAGTTCCTGCATAACCAGTACTTGAATGGTTTAATACTTCTTTTTCTTCTGATTTCTTTGACTCACTACCCTAGAGTGACTAGCTATATACATTTACATGTCATCCTTTTTTATTCATTGACATTTAGTTTATTGGCAGAATCAGAGAGGACTTAAACCACCTGTAATATTTGTCCTAGTCAAGCATGCTTTCTGTTATTCAGTTTTTGTTTAAACACCACTAGTTTTCCATATTTTCTTTTTTTTTTTTTTTGGGTTTTGCTTTTTTGGGGGGTTTTTGGGCTTTTTTTAATCCCAACACATACACCAAGCTAACTAAATGCTAACTGAACAGAGCAACATTGTAAACAGCTATATTTGCTGAATCCTAACATGATGATGTTCCAGTTTCAAGTCAGTCCATGCCCACAAATCTTAATTGTTTTTTTAAATTTTTTTTTTTTACTTGTTCTTCATGTTACTATGACTATTTGGTCTCTGCAACTTTTCTAATTGTTGTGGTTTAAGCTCAATTGTAAATTAAAAAACCACGTAGCCTGCCCGTTCCCCACCTCCACCTTTCCTCCCCTTTCCCCACTCCTGGTGGGATGGGGAGGAGAATGGAAAGAATGGAACTCCCACGGGTTGAGATAAGAACAGTTCAGTAACTAAGGTATAACACAAACCGCTGTTACTACCACCAATAATAACAATGATGAAGGAAATAACAATGGAAGAGAATACAATCGCTCACCACCCGCCGACCAAGCAGAGAGCTAGCCCTTCCGTATAACACCCAGTTTACATCCTGGGCATGACGTGCTGTGGTATGGAATACCTCTTTGGCTAATTTGGGTCAGGTGTCCTGTCTCTGCTT
>WYDI02020562.1:0-15263 GCA_009867235.2 Psittacus erithacus | reverse complement strand
GGAGCAAGCTGCTCTAGTGGAAGGTGTCCCTGCCCGTGGCAGGGGTTGGAACTGGGTGAGCTTTGAGGTCCCTTCCAGCCCAAACCAGTCTGTTTCTATGGCTCTCTGATGATCCTTGTGTGAAAAAGAAGGGGATCCAGTGATGATCTCTCTATTAAAATGGTTACCTTACCCAGCTTATCCCAAGGCTGACACAGAGAGCACTGCAGAAATTGTTTCTGCCTAAGCTTCAGTAGCAGTCAGCTGAGTAGCAACTATCTTAAGATTTGCATGGCTGAAGGTACAATTCATACACCTCCCTCCCTCCTTGGCAAATACCTGTGGTTCACCTTGGCAGGCAGGTCAGAAAACAACATTGCCATAGATGTGGCAACATTAGTTAAAAATACCTGGGAAGGAAAGGAAAAACACCACACTACAAAGAGTTGCTCAGTCCTCCTGCCTCCTTCCTCCCAGAACACATCCTTTAGTCTTCTTGTGCTGACCTAGTAAACCTTTAAAATGTGAAGAGATTCCATATTGATGCTTTACAGCGTTATCTGTCCTAGGGGTAGCTGATAACACATGCAACATCCTGGAAAGAAGCCAGGAGATCCATGTGAGCCATACTGGTGTCTCATAAGTGTGGTATGCTCATGTAAGGCAAAGGACTTCTTACACTAGTCAGCTTATCTTGAACTAGTCAGCACAAAATGCTTTTAACTGTACCAAATGGAAAGTTATAAATTCATACTTCAGGAGGTAGAGTCATACGTAAAGGGTGGGAAATCATCTTGGAAAAACAAAGGCTCTGTAGAGGAAGTGGGAGGCGAAGTGCAAGTAATTACATATGAGATACCAGTAAGGTACTGCAGGGAAAGAATGGGATGTACACTGACAGCAGGGGAAAAAAAATCTTCTATGACATAGACAAGACCAAAATAAAGTTACTGTATCCAGTTCTTCAAAAGGTGGTACAGAGACATGTATGGAGAACGCACAAGAGGAATAAAATAACCTAAGGTTTGAGGGAAGTTCTTTGCAATAAGGCACATCAAACCCCTGATCTTTTCAAGCGAGCAAAAAGGAAACAAATTATGTGGTTATGTTTATTTCACAAGGAAAAATCCTCAGTACTTGAGGGTTTTCCACCCTAGTGGAAAAGAGTCCACCAGAATCTGTGTCTATAACCAGAAGCTGAACGTTAAGAGCTACAAAGAAAGTCACACATCAATAAACGCCTCCGTTTGAAGGAACAGAGGTCCTATTTAGGTCTATAGAGTCCTGGGCTGACCTTAGCTTCAAATAGCCCCCACGTTAAGTCAGAGCAGCTTTACCAGTGTTTTACTTTTTCATGGCCTTTCTTGGGCTGCCTGTTGGCTTCCCTTCAACCACAGGTCTCATTCCAAGTCCCTCTTCCCATGCTGATATCCCCCTCCGTTTCCAAACCAGTTTCTTTCATGCAGTGCAATGGCACAGTTTGCAAAGGAGTCATTGTAAGGTTGCTTATCCCTGCACCGTGCCAAGGCACCGGACATTTTCATCTTGCAACAATGTTCTGTCTGTTGTACACAGCCAGAACAGGGCATAGAATCTCTTTGATATCTGCAGAGACAGTAAGCTGATTCTTCCATTATTTTATTTATTTATTCTCATTAAAGCATTATGGCTCTCTCGAAAGAATCCCCTTCCATGGTGCCTATGTTTCAGCTTTGTCATTGTTCTTATTGTTATTGTTCACTTAGACCTACATCGAGTTACAGTACCTTGAAAAGTATTTAAAACAAGAATGTCCTTGTTGTAGACCCATTTGGTTGCAATAGTAGGATGGGTGCCACTACATTATTCCTCAAATACATTAATCAGGTATAAAGTGTTGCTTTTCTTTCTCTAAGTTAGCAGATAACTGAAAAATTAACTCCATTATTAATTTGCTAATAGATTCCCATATGCTCTAAGGACTTGATGTCTCCCAAAGTCTTTCTGTGGATCATGAATTCAATTCCTTGTTTCAGGGTTATTTTAAATGAGAGCCTGTAATATAGGATGAGTATGAGAGTTAGTCTGTAATACAACGTGTACATTGTGATTGGGTAACTGATGCTGTAAACCATTAAGATCATAAAAGGCCTGAGCAGGTGATACAAGCACCTGATGTGGGATTTCACAATGTTTAAATAGGCATTGTGTAGTAATTGCTTCCTCTATCAGAGAAAAGCAACACTGTACTTTGAACACACACAACCAGTTTCTAGTGACAGCATTTCAAGAACACTATTATTCCTTTGTTAAATGGGAAAGCTAAGACTACAGGTGTCTTAAGATTTGTCCAGTACACAGTCAGTGCCAGTTTTTGGGAAAAAAATCAAGGACTGAGTCACTTTCTACTGGACATGACACATCATAGATAACCCTTGTCTTTTTTGAGACAAAAATTTAGATGGGTTCACCATATCTTTAGGTTACACCCATATGTGCCTGTTCTTCCAAGAGCAGGAATAGTTTTGTCACAGACTGTACAACATTTTGAGAATTGCAAATTTTACTTGGTAGGAAGATGGAAGAAAAACACAATAGGAAAGGCTAGAAGCACTGTAGAAATCGGGACTGGAATTCAACTCTTGCCCAGGCAGAGCAGTGATTTAAATTGGGTGTCATTCTACAAAATGCTCTGTTATGAAACAGTGATAATCAAATGCATCAGTAAAATAAGTGCCTCATTTCCATCATTTCCTCATTGAGTAAATTAAGGTAACATGTGGCTCTGAAAAAAGACAAAATCTGGAATATTAGTAAGTATGTGTGTGGATTCATCCTGCTGTCTTGACTCTGGCGAGACATCATGCAGCGTAACACGGCAGCTCCTACTGCCACACATCAGATAGAAACACAGACCTGTCAGGAGTCTGCAGAAAGCCTACAATGAGAGCAATCAGTTCTAAATGTAATCTGGATCTGTGAGAAGAATGTGTGTGGTTGGGGGGATCATTTCCTGTAAGGAAAACTGAGGGAAAGAATAAAGAAGGTCTTGATATCACAAAATAAAAAAATAACTATTAATAAGCTGTCCTCAGAATCAGTGCAGGGTTTAAAATGTAAGAGGAGAGACAGCTCTATTAGTAAAGATTTTATTAGTGGAAGCACTGGAATAAGCTACAAAGAGGGAAGGTGAAATCTTCACAAGTTTCTGAGAAGTCTGGGTGACCTGTGAGGATTTGCCCTTCTGACAATCAACACAGGTAACAGGACTGAGAGCAAAGGTACCACTCCTGCTCCTTTGTGCCTCCAGTTTCCATCATCCACACCAAGACTAACTTCATAAGAGGTCTCCCTTGACATCTTTCTAAGTCTTTGCAGGAAGTCTCATATCTCCAGGTAGGTATACCTGTACCCAGGAGCTGATGATGGACTCTAAGCTCAAAGGATGGGAAAGAAATACAGAGCTGAATATAGAGCGATACCTCTTCCCTGCTGAATTTTTCAATGTAGTAATGCAAACCAGATACTTGAAGGGTTTGCAGAGCCCTGTGTTCTGAGGTATGATTCAGTCTTCCCAGATCCCTGCTCCCACCTCCTGTTGTTCACAGATGATTATGTTTATCAGCTTTATTGGAAATAACACTGTCGCACTTGTTCGAACCCTTTTGTAGTTGTTATTCTCCTTGCAGCAGGACACATTTATTCTTTGCTTCTGCTGAATAAATAATAATTTTATATATATATAAAAAAATAAATAACGCTTGTTCCTGAGCCAGGCACAGACCTATGCAGGCTGATCTGTGGAAGTGGGGTATGGCCACAGCTCCACAGCTCCTGGAGCAGATGGAAAGAGGTACCAAGAAATGAAGGGTCACAAAACTAAGCACAGCATCCAGGGCAGCGTCCCTGAGCAGCAGTAGTGGAGGGCAGGAGCTCCAGGTGTTATGTTTGAAATAAAACATGTCTGCTGTTCTTCCACGTGCCTCTTTGGCTCTGTGTACTGCCTCTCACTTGCTGCCAGCTCGGCCACACCATGCTTAGATGATCGAGTTCTTCTGCAGGATTTCCAGAAGGAGAGTTGGTGCCAGTGTGCATGTGATAGAGCAGGTGATAAGCAAGGTAGCCTCGAACTCAGGCAAACAGTTTAGTCACAAGCCTGTCCCCGACCCTGCTGATATAAAAACAGAGCAGGTCTTATGTTCGCATCCAGAGAGGTTATGAGAGCTGAGTACTTTTGAAACGATGATGCCATTTCTGGAGAGGCAATTTCTTTTGCTCCCATGTGTGAACTCTCCTAATCACAAAGATAGTTTGGGATGTCCATTGCTCACCATTTCTTCCTGCTACTGTCAGGTGATTTTTTCAGGAGGCATTTACTGAATATCTTTTGGTTTCAGACTTGTGAGAGATCTTCATAAAAATCACATCCATCCCCATCAAAACGTATCTGCAGTCAAGTAACCAGTGCACTGGGTGGAACAAGAGCAATGTTCATAGTTCTAAAGAGCTACTAAAACAGCCAAAAATTAAAGGAATCATTGTTTTCACTGTATCCTTTGCTCCAGAGATGTTCCTTTGTAATACCTACAAGAACAGATGCTGAGGTAAGAAAAGATAATCATAGCAGACAGCATGAAGGGAACTGTGTGGCTGGGACTGTATCAAGCAGTAAGAGAAAACAAGAAACAGAGAACTCAGCAGTAATGGAGGACGATCTGGCTGGTATTCTCAATTTCACAGTAGCCAACCATCATATAAAATAGGATAACTATATAGAAGATAAAATATAAAGAAAATTACCAAGAGGTTTAACTTCCTTTGTCTCCCCTTGGGATAGATCGCTGTGATGTTGGACGCCTCCTGTCGTTTTCACTAGTGCTTGGAGCTGATGAAAATGGACAGTTCGCAACCCATATGTTGTACTGGTGCAAAATCTTGCTAATAATTAGCTTGCCTATGATTTCTGTAGGGTTTTCTTCATAGTTAAGAACATGTATGCCTGTTCTCCTCTTGGATGGGACGCTGATGACTGTTCACACAGATGGACTTTGCAAGTTGAAAATATCACAGAATGACAAACCAAAGCAAATGCTCGTGATTATTCACATAACTCCTAAATTCACAGAATCTAGAGTGAAGAGCTGGGAACTGGAAACAATTATCATGTGAATGAGTGATTTTGGCCTTGAATCATCTAGGCACAGGAGATTGTGAACCCTGTCTATTTTGTATAGAATATAATCCCTTTTTTTCTCATAAATTACCTATTCAACAGAACACTGCACATAAATTGTACATGTGGAAGTGAAGAGTCTGGTACCTTATCAAATAAGTATTACAATCAGAAATTTGATGTAGTTGTTTTCCATGCTAGAATGGCCATATTCCTGTTCCTCATTTGGGCTAAGTTACTTGGACCTTTTAATGGACACAAAGACAACCTTACCTCTCATGTAAATAAAACTCCAACTTCTCTCAACAGCAAACAGCAAAGGGAGCAATGGAGCTCTTCTGGCTGAAGGAGAAGGGCAATCTCTTCTGAATCAGTGGCATCCATCAGCCCCCAAAAAGCCTGAATTGATTCTTGAGGATTCATCATCCTCCTGTTGAGGAGAGCTACCTGGCGGAAACAACTGTGACTACAGGCTGAAGTTACCATCAGGGCATGACTGTAACCGTATGTTTACCACTTTCAGACTAGACATATTTTGAGAAGGCAAAGAAGGGGACAAAGGGGAATAAACTGCATAATCCTTGCACAGATAAACAACTATTAATAAAATCACAAAAAATGGCAATAGCTATTTGAGTGTATAATTATCACGATGAATAAGACTAAGCAGCTTATCTACTGAGGTAATGTATATTTTCTCCATCAAACCAATCAGTGCTGAATAATGACTAGCATAATATATCTTGGTAAATATAAGCATTTCTTATTTCCCTAAGATAACAACTAACTAATCAACACATATTCAAACTGGAGTATAAGTATGATTAAAAATAAAAAACTCAGATAATATGGATTCATTTGAAAGCCTTAACTGTTTGATTAGAGACATTGGCATGATCTTGGCTTGTTATCCCCATCTAGGATGGCAAACGTGTGTGTCTGTCGGCACAAAAAAAAGGCACAAACTGACTGGAGGATAAATCAGAAGATTAAGTATTTAGCGTGGCATTTTTAAATGCTCTAATTATACTGTAATTAACAACCCTGTATATTAAATTTGCAACTATAAAATATAAGTAGGCAAATTGTACCTACCCACTCTTCATAGCACTACATCGTACTTTATGGATGCTCACCTCATGTAATTTGGTTGCAGTAGGTGCTTTCTCTGTCTGCAAGCATAGACAGGTGGTGGGTTTCACCCACCGAGATGTGAACACCTGCCAACATGTGCAAGAACACAGGTTTAGAGATAACAAATAGCTCAGAAGTAACTCACTGTGTTCCTACCAGCAAAATAGGAGATCTCATTTGCTTCCAGCCTGGCACAGACAAATATCATGCTTTTGGAAAGCCAGAAGCTGAATCGCTCTCCAGACCTCTCTCCTGAGGTAGGAGACCCCATTTCACCAGTATCGCACTGAGAAGGATGTGCTTCAACACTGCATGTGAATATATCTGCTAGAGAGAGAATCTGCTGTTCCCCCTCAGATGCATGTGTTATTATCAGCACTCTGGAAACTCCATAAATTTCCTGTTAACAGCTCTGCATATTGCTCATCTGCAAATACTTTAGCAGCATTTACCCCCAATAGTCTCTTCTCTATCTTTAAACAATTACAATGCCTTGGGTGATGATAAATGACAATAGCAAAGAAGCCTTTTTTTTCCACCTAGGGATGATCTGTCACATTGGGTGAAAAAAAATTTAGCCATGTGGAATCAAGTATCTGTGCTCTTAATGGCATTATGAAGCACGGACATAATCAGATTTTGGTGTCAAGGAATGTTTATCATGGGAGAAATCTTAGGGAAAGAACACACTGAAATGCACTGAAGTTTCACTGAATACAAAATTACTCCTTGCTAAGTTATTCCTGGAGCTCCTAGTTCTATTTTAGACCTTGTTCTTTGATAAACAACTAACATCACATCAAACTAGATCATAAAATCAGTTAGTTAGAAACTTAAGTATGTTACTATACAATAGTCGGGGTCTCTTGGTACTGATCATAAGCATGTTAATAAATGACTCATTGTGCCTAGCTTTTGAATTCAATGCCACTGTTATTTTGCCTACATCTTTATACGCTGCTCTGTAAAGTTATCTTTATAATTAATTTCTACAGGGAGGGCAATTCATTTTGCTTATATTAAGCAATTTTGCTGCTTATGAGAAGTAACCCATTGCCTTGCTTCCTCCACACTTTCCATCAAGTATTTTTGTGCAAGTGGAGCCACTTCGTCCCTCTCAGTTGAACTTTGCATACAGCTTAACAGCAGTTGTTGCTTTTGTTCCTGCTGCAGACTTGTCCATTTACTGGTGCTTGCACTACCTCCGTTTTCACTACATAATTAGGGTCAGATGCTAGTTCCTTGAATTAAAAGGCATTTGGGCTCTCCTTCCAACAAGCCCTTCTACTCCCTTCTTGCAAAACAAAGCTGTCACATGCATTCTTTTGATGGTGTTGGATTACATTACGCCACTTGACCACACTTGCTACACTAAGATAATTATGCCAGGTATTTTGCTGATAAAAAAATCGCCATAGCATTATTGTGTGCTGCGGAGCTCTATCAGTTCATGCCAGCAGAAAATTGGGCTCTCTGTAGGAATTTAGGGACAGAGACAAAGCTCAAAGTTGCCATAAGAATTCTCACCAGGTTAAACAGGATTTCTGGAAGTCTTTCTGCAAGGCAGAAGTAAAAAGACCAAGAAGTAAACAAATTGACTTCTGTGAAAATGTCATACAAACTTCTTCCCACTTGCCCAACTGCTCATTATCACATACCAAAGAAGTATATCCATTGCAAAAGTCTTCATTTTGCTGATCTGCTGTACTACAGGGCAACTCGTGTCCTATAGCTCAACCAAGCACTGTTACTAGACGTACTATAAGCAGAGATAAAGAAATTGTATCTTGCACTAGAAATTCCTAGAAACTCAAAGGGATGATCAGGACAGAGAAAGACTTTTTCACAATGGAGTTTTACTGGGACTAAACTTAGCCCAAAGTGTTTCTTAACACTTAAAAGGACTCCCTGCTCTTGTAGCCTAAAGGCCAGGTTGGATGGGGCTTTGAGCAACCTGTTCTAGTGGAAGATGTCCCTGCCCATGGCAGGGGGTGGGAACTGAATGAGCTTTAAGGTCCCTTCCAACCCAAACCAATCTGCAATTCTGTGACTTCTGCAAGCCCTCGGCAACCCACACCACTCCACTGAGTCTTCCCTATCGAAACAGGTCATACAAAAACTCCTTAGAATTAACATTTGGGGTAAAAATCCTGCTTGCCACACTAAAATTAGTTTTCAGTAACCACCTTGACTTTAAAATTATTGCTTCACCCTGTTCTAGGAAGTGAAGTTTGCTCTATTCCTTGAATGAGAATATATGCTATTTCCATCACCAGAAGTAGATATATCATAGTCTCATTCTGACAGTGCTTTTTATTTGTATAGTGATACTACATTAATGCTTGTTAGTTAAAACAGATGACACATCATGCATTAACCACATCTCTGATCAGAAGATCATATTTTGTGGCTTAATTGCATCTTAACTAGCTTCCTCCACCTTTCAAATATCAAGCATATCATTGCTTTTATATAATAAACCACCTAAAACTATGTGAAAATAGTGCAGTAATGCAAAAAATGTAGGAAGTCTGAGAGAAAACAATTATTTCCTATGTTGCACGAAACCAGTGCAGTGCAACAATCTGATAAATAAGAGTGTTCTCACAAGGTGAGTTGTTTTGTCAGTTGAGTGCTTGAAATGCTATCTAATGTCTCTGTGGAAATGGCTGAAAGAAACAACAGATGTCTCAGATTTTTGCCTTTCATGTCTTATTAAAATCAAGAGGAGATGGAAAAGCAAACAAAGGGTTACTCATCATTTTTCTCTCCTTGGAAGAAGTTCCTATGAACACCGCCTACAAGAAGAGGCAGTGATAACTGAAAGCCAAAAAGCAATTTAGATAATGATGAGCATTAATAAACCAAGAGGTTCACTATTCCCAAGGATAAAAGGTAGAAAGGAACAGAGAAATTCTGCAGAGCTGCTCATCCGAATAACGTTGCAGCCTTCAGCACAGCCATCTTGTGTTATTCCCCGCCAAACACATTCAGCTGAGAAAATCCAAATGAGGTGTTTGTGATCTGATTTGTGCTGGATAGTTTTGAGTTCACTCTCCCACTCTCCTGTTCAGACTTGCATCTCTGGCCTGTGAGTCACATCTCTGCTCTGTAGGGACTGGAAAGCTGGTAACAAAGTAAGGCTCAAGTGACTTTGAGCATCCAGCTCAATGTTTACAGTGGAGTTTTCCACTGCCATCATCTAAGGTGTCTCCATCTCCTACTTTCATCAGGCTCCCCACGCTGCCTTGTGTGTGAAACAGCAACGTTTACCATTGATGATTATCTGCTGAACAACAAGAAATGTTAAAATCTGCTTCATATTGCTATGGTAGCCACTTACACTTTGAGCTAGAAGACAAAGCAAACACCCAGTCCCTTATTCTATTATCTTCTCTTTCTGTTCCTGAAGGAAGACATGTATGTAATTCGCATTGGCTGTACAAAGCATCTCCTGATAAGATAAAGACATTTAGAAAAAATTAATGTCCAAAGTGTGACCCAAACAGTATTTCTGAGGCCATATTTCAGCTCTGGGAAGAGCAGGTGAGCACAACTCTGAGGATCAGACATTCAACCAACATCCCTTGTCATCAGGCATTTGGTGTCACTCAGCCCATCAGGATGCCTGGCGGTTGCAGGCAACGCATCGTAATGCTGCCTGTGCTGCCCACTGCACTGCTCAAACTGTGGCTCCCTAAGGATGCCTTTTCCACCCCTCCTGCACCTTTGTAGGCAAAGGTCCAAGTATTAAACTGAATCATTGCAGGCTGCATACAGCAGCACTCAACAAAGCACTAGAGAAAAGGTGGCAGAGCAGGAGATGACTGTTCTGCAGTAATAAGCCACTTGAAGATGCGCAGAAATCCAGCTGAGGTACTTAAAAAAATGGAATAATAATCCTGCTTTTGCATTCCTGAGCTGAAATCCTGCAGAGGAGTTCAGACAGAATAGGTTAGCTTTGATCTTAAATATGTTACACTTCAAATAAAGAAACTGAAATGACAATGTTCCTTTCCCTGGTTGTTTTCATTTAAGGCCTGAATCCCAAGATGTTGACACAAACAGGCTGTGCTGATGCTAAGTGCTGCTGAAAATTGACAAGAAAGACTTTGAACCATTCACTGGATGGTCTCATAGCCAACACCAGAGGCTAAAGGCACTGAAGGTTTTGTTGGTGTGTAGTGCATGTGATCATGTCTTTAAAGAAGGTTGTCCTCAATTAGAAGGCCATAAAACAATCCTTAAAAAGATACTTTTGACTAATTTTGGATACTCCCTACAAAGATAAAGCCTGATCTATGTGCAAATGCATGCGAATCAAAATTCAGTACCTACTGCAAAAAGCTTCAGACTAACTGTAAAGCAGACCTAGTGTCATGTACATGACATTATAAGGACTTACATGAGATACCTTCAAAGTTAATGCTCAGGTAGATTGCCTTCCCAAAGTCTTTGACTCTGAACCATACAGGATGGGTACCTAGAGTGATGCAATGGCCACATTCCCTCTTATTTTTGAAGTAACTCACATCTACACCAGAACATTTGCAAAGTTACCACTGCAGAAAAAGCAATCCCTGTTCCAAGAAGTTTGCAGCACTCAATACTACTAGTGGAAACTGCTCTGATGTCTGCTAAGAAGAGAACACCACAACTCCCATGTGACTCATCTTCCTGGGGCTTTCATTTCTGGAGCAACCTAAAGAAAAGCTTTAAAGACTGTGATTTTCAGGGAAAACTGAGTGTTTGCCAGCCCAAAGTCAGCTAAGGCCTCTAGGTGGTATTATAAGACAAACACAAAATAATCACCCTTTAGAGTATGGCAAGTTAGGCACTGAACTTTGCAAAGAACAGATTTGAGACCAAGTGCTTTAAACAAAGGCTCTAACCTTGACAATTCTTCACTGGAGCAGAAATTTACAGCAGGAGGTGTGGGAGGAAGGAAGGGAAAAGGGAAGGCTGCAAAGGGGGCATTTACCCTGCTATTAGCCCAGGCTGCTGTAGCATGCATTCCTGTCTCAGGACAGGATTGTAGCTACAAGTCTGAGCAGCTCCATCCCATTCTGAGAGGGGAAGATACAGAGCCACTTGGTTCTCTGCTGTCACTGAAAACAGATTGCCCATGCCTGTGGCACTGCTCATGTGAGGCTAGTGATGCAGGAGAGTTATCCCTGTGGTTTGTGCAATACCACCAGCTCCAAGATGTTTACAGACTAGCTGTTGACATCAGTATAGCATGGCTTTGTAGCAGAAATGTCACACCAGCACTTCCATCCTGGCTCTGGGTCCCCACATTGAATGAAATGGCCATCAGCTTTTGAAGAAGCCACTCTCCCCTCCACCAAACACATACACAGTCTGAGGATCTGAGCCGCTCTGGAGGCAGCGAAAGGGCAAAGAACAGGCAGTCTTTATTGAACAGCAGATTTCTTTGGAACAAATGCTTGGCAAAAAACACTCTTTTACATTTTTACTTCCTACAGTGCCTCGAGAATTACATCTGTTTAACTAGCATGTGCTTATTAAACTGGTAAAGGCAGCATTCTGGTGTGGTTAGGAAAAAACACAGGCAATTGTGTATTGCATGGGACACAGTCCAGCTTGCCTAGCTCGGCTGAACAGCCTGTTCTACCCTGTCATAAATAACAATCAACTTTTATAAAGGAACCAGCTATATGTTATGAAAGTATGGGCAGATCCTCCAATCAAATCCATTGGCAGAAAAAGTCTGGAAATGAAGGCAGCTTGCAGAGATGAGAATCGCTGCCTGTCTAGAGAGACGTGGCATCACAGGCCTATGAGATCTCCTTCAGTTCTGGCTCTGGCATAAGCATTCAAGTTCATAACGAGCCTCAAGCCCATCCGGGTCTGATAAAAACCTTGGCATGCACCAATGGTGATTCAGTCTCTATTCTTTCCCTTTTTGCTGACGAACAAAGGGCTGTAGTCAAAAAACACTATAAATTGTTCCACCCACAACTCATTTATACTTCTTACCAGTGCTGACAGATGCTAATATCTGTCTCTTTCTAGAAGCTATATATATGAGCAAATAAATCTTGACCCAGTCTGAGCTGGCAACCTAAAGATGAACAGTTTGAATTTCAATCACCTCTCTCATGCTGTCTCACCAGAACACATTCCCACATATACAGAGCTACTAAGTTTACTTTCAGTAAATATAAATTTCCCAGCTCTGCTGCTTCTAATGCTCTTTGTGTCTGGACAGTTTGTATCTCAGTAATGCTTTTGAAATGTGTCCAAATCTTGAGTTGCAGGTTAAGAACCAACTGTTTTTTGCCAACCGTCAGAAAGTCATCCTCCCATCAAGAATAGAAGAGGAAATACCCAACACTTTCTGGTTCTCTGATGTGTAGGATGAAGCCAGCTACCTCAGTGGGACCACATCAAATTCAAGGTGTCTACAAATGGTCAAGTAGTACAAATTGGAGAGAAATGTACGAACAAGGAAACACAAGACCTGATCAGATCACAATAGGAATGAGATTTCAACTAGGTGGGCAATCTTTAGCCTAGGAAGAACCAGACTCCTAATGTGTTCTTTGTCTCCCCCTGCCTTTCTGCCCTCTTCATTTCTCTCACCTGCTCAGCAGACTGAAAACATTGCACTGATCAGGTATTTTCCAGGTCCCTTCTCAGCCTCTGTTGCTGTTTTTCCATCTCCTTTTCTATATCAGCAGCTCTTGAGCTCACAGCTCTGGGCCTTTTATCTTCGCACTGGCACATTTAACATGTGGGACTCATCACCCTCATGAGGGTAGCATCTGCTTTTAACTGTGGAGAAATTCTATAAGGCATTATCATTGCCCCAGGAGAGGAGAGGTATAAGCACAAATCATACAGATGAACCGAAAGAAGATTTTCAGGATTAATAGGTCTGAAACATTTCCACCAGATCAGTTACAAGATGCATTAAAGCAGAACACAATGCCCCTCAAGCTCAAGAATTGCTTTTCTTTTCTTGACTTCTACCCACTGGAGCAAACCTTGAGCCACTAAGTCAGCTTGTTGACATACTAGGGCAGGAATAACTGAAACACACTAGTAAAAATACACTGCAAAAGCACTGCAAAATACACTGTAGTAAGTCTGTATCTTAACATTACCAATATCTACAATAGTCACTCTTCATATTGTTGCTTGGTATTTTGAGCATATGGGAGCCACATTCATTTTAAATTGTTCTTACTTAAGGTACAAGCGCATCACTTTTGACACAAACCTTGAGAAACTATATCCAGGGAACAAAGTCAGCTCTACCTTCCTTGAAATTACATCAAGAATGATGACTGCAATAGAGAATGGTGACAGAGGCCCTGCTGTTGAAATACTAACGTTGTAACCAGAACAGCTGCCTTCCCCACTTTGTTTTGATTCAGACCAGGAGAGAATCTAGTGCTGTTCAAGTGAAGAGAGGAGTAGTGGACACATTGGCAGAACCACCAGGAAGTAGTCAACCATTTCCTTTCCGAGTCACCAGCAGTGGTTTTGAAGTTGCTCCCAGCTCCTGTCCATTGTGCAGATCAGGGAGGTTTGGGCTCTCAGGCCCCATCCCATGAGCTGCAAGGCTGTATCAAAGCAGAAAGGCTTTTGAGCTGGTAGAGTCTTGCTGAGCTGGAGTCAGGCCAATGGTCTGATCCATTAAATAAGGGGCAATTCCTGTACAGCAGCCTCCAGACCAACAGGGACAAGCAGCAACCTAGAACTGCTTTTTAGCAGCTCTCCAAACAGGAGCCACCTCTTAGCAGGTGTCTCTACATGGGCAGGAACACTGCAGCACTTCATTCGCCCTTTACCCATGGTCAGACTAGTCACACTAGAGATGGTCAAGCTGTTGATACTTCAACTCCCCTGAATAACACCGCTTACCCTATGCACCCAAGTTTACCTTTATGGTGTTATAGAATTCCTGGACACTTACAAATACAAAGACTGCATTGACTAATGCTTCAGCCAATATTACCTGTCTATAGTTCAAAGTTAACTGCAGGACTGGTACACACTGAAGGAGGATGGCCTATTATCCATCTTGGGAATAAATGTAGGTGCTACGTAAATGCACTTAGCTGCCAAATACAAACTGGATTATGGCTTTATTCTTATATAAACACCAACTGTCTCCCATAATGGTAAACAGGAACAATATTTAAAGGACCTAAAGTACATGATGAGCAGTCTCAACCATTTTACAAAAGCAAATGTAATAATAGAGGAAGAGAGGGGTCTTATAAAAATATTATAATGAAAATGGCATTCAGAAATCCATTAGCAAGTGACTGTGCTTCATTGCAGCCCTGAGAAAGTATTTTAAATGTAAGCAAAGATCTTTGCTTTTGAAATCCCTAATGAAGATGTAAAGTACTAAAAGCCACCAGGAAGTCTTAAAAAATGAAAACAAGACTATGCAACAAAGCTAACACCTTGGCTTATAATGGAATACAAGTTGATACTGTTGTTCTTGCCTGCATTACTGCAGACTGCCATTATCTGAGTGAATGATACTACAAAACTCACCTACGTTTTCTTCCATGGCCTCCTTATTTCTAGTAAGGTTTTCTTCATTTATTGATCTCCCTGCTGGCTACCATAGCAATGGATGAAACAGCACCATTTATTCAAACTGCCTTTTATGAAGGTAAAAAAAAAAGAAAGCATTCAGGTGAAAACTCAATATGAAGAAAAGATAAAATAGGCAGTGAAAACAGGTAAGAAGAGTACTTGCAGAGGATTGGCTTTTGAAACCTAGCTTGAAGTCTGTACATTTGGCAGGAAATGCCATGTAATCTGTACATTGTAAAACAGCTGTTAGAATAAAGTTAGGATTTACTAGGTGGAGCAGCTCCTACCTGGGTGTCATGGTTTAAGTCCCATCAGCCCCACAGTCACACTCCTCCCCCGCTCCTGGAGGGATGGGGAGGAGAATCAAAAGAATGTAACTCCCACGGGTTGAGATAAGCACAGTCCAGTAACTAAG
>WYDI02020559.1:0-15577 GCA_009867235.2 Psittacus erithacus | reverse complement strand
GATGGCATTCCTTCCCTCCAGCGTATCAACCGAACCACACAGCTTGGTGTCATCGGCAAACTTGCTGAGGGCGCACTTAATCCCACTGTCCATGTCACCGACAAAGATGTTGAACAAGACTGGTCCCAACACCAACCCCTGAGGGACACCACTTGTTACCGATCTTTGGCTGGACACTGGGCCATTGACCACATCTCTTTGTGTGCGGCCATCCAGCCAGTTCTCAATCCACCGAGTGGTCCATCTATCAAATTGATGTCTCTCCAATTTAGAGACAAGCTAGAAAATGCCTTTTCCCAATGATGAGAAATTTTAGCAATTTGTGCAGCTGATTAGCAAACAATCTGTTTCATGAGGCTTAAAGTAACCTGTGTTAACTGTCAGATCAGAATAACTGGGAAGGAAAATCCACTGCTGGAGGAAATTCAATCAGATTTGCTCAGAGATACGACATGTTAGAAGGAGTCCTCAAGGAAAATGGGTTAGTCAACAAAGTAGAAGTGAAATTGTTTAAGGTATGTGATTAATGTAATTTGCCAAGTGGCTTTTACTTTCCCACACAGTTGTATGTGCATGCACAATACATTATCAATCTATATTCAGGTTTATATATTTACATTTAAACATGTATTTGTAATAAATAGTACTATATATATACATATACATGTTTACACACACCTACACACATCTCAAACAATACAGGAAAATTATTCTACCAACATTATGTCTAGGGACATAGCAAAAAAGAGTAAGTAGCGTAACTCTCACTACAGGTATATTTTTACAGCAAGTAGAACATTCAGGAAAAACCTCTCAAACATACATACCTTAAATTTTAAGACAGGTGGCTCTGATATGGTGGATGCCTTTAACCCACGTAACCTCTCTCTTATCTCTTTCAACCTAGAAAATAGAGATCTTTCTGAGATCCAATAAAAAATGTAGCTTTAACCTCTCTGATCCAAACAGGCATTCCTGTGGGGTCCAGCAGTTTTTTCTGCTGGGAAGAGCGAGCGATGGTGTCAGTATTTCTTGGAGGCAGCCCAATTGATTAAAAACCAATGTATGTGAAATCTTGTTTCGCTGACCACAGAACGAATAAATCAAGACCTGACCATTTCCTTGTTGATCACCCCAAGCATCTGACCACCCTCCTTCCTCAGGAGTAGGTGACTCACCTCCTGTTTCCTTGGTGGTTTTGCAGCTAAATCACTTTTTTTTTTTTTCCTTTTTCTATTTTCTTTTCTTTCCCCAAACCAAAGCCCCAGGAAATTCCATGGCCCAAGCATTATGGAGTTCTGTACTGTGGTGGAATATCAGGAGGGCAGTGTCCCACCCTTTCAACTATCATTAAAAAAGGCTGTTCACCTTTCTTCTATTTTGCCTGAATTTAAAAAGGCAGCTACAATATAAACCACTCACATGGATTGACAAAACTGTCCCCAGTCCCAGCACTAGCACATTATGCCCTCTTCAGAGCAGGAAAACGCCATTTCCTCAAGTTCCACAAAAGCATTATGTAAACAATTATGCTAAATTTAACTTCTGTCATCTGATTAGAAAGAAGCAAGTCTGGAGCTGAAACTTCCCAAAGACATCCCAGTACTTTCAAAAACATTTGCATGCTTTAATGAACATGAATCAGTCTTAAAATAGAAGGCACGCAGAATTTGTGACTCTTGTGAACTGCTGTCAAAGGCTTACAGTACATCTCACATGCTGTATGTTATTCTACAGTGTGGAATACTTATACATGCTATGACATGCTCTACTCAGGCATAAACATATCCAGAAATCCACTGTGTGTTTGCTAACCACATAACACTAGAAATTCAGAAGTTATAGAAACTGAACGGTGTATCTTCTATAATTTCAGACTGAACTGCACTAAGATGGCTCACAAAATGGAGAGTGACTAGATATACAGAAGTGCCAGTATCAAATACTTGTATTACTGCAGATGCAACCTGAAGCACTTCCCTAAGGAGTTGGAGCATGCGCGTGAAAATAGTAATTTTCCCCTGATCATATGCTAGTGATATGCCTGAAGGGTCATCTTACCACTAGACAAGTTCACCAGGTTTCTTACTTCACTTCTCTCAGGAATACTGCACTTTACCCAGCCTTGCAACTGATGCAGATGTCCTGTACCAGTCCCTAATTATCACATAGTGATTTCCAGCACAGCAGTAGATATGATGCTATATTAATGCTTCCAAATACCACCAATACTAAGATAGTTTTCAAGAAGGAATCAAAAAGAACTGTGATCATGATTTACCCTCCCCTCCAACTTAAAAGACTGAAGCTCAAGTCACTATTATTATTAGGTTCTCTATCTATGGGTGTCTCATTAGCACTACAATACCCAGGTTAGGACAGGGAAGTCACCTGGACCCTATCGGGATATCATGATGATCTGCAAGGTCCCCTAACACTGAGAATCCCTACTAACACTTGCAAGGCACTGAAACTGAGATCTTGTTTGTCACAGTGGACAGCGCTGCTTCACTCTCCAAACAGCACAAACATTTCTATATGGCAGCAGGAAGCAGCTAGTAAATGAACTGCAGCAAAGTAACAACCCTGCAAGCCCAATTACAGCAATTACAATATCCATATCTAGCTGGTGGAGCCCAACTTCCAAGCCGAGGCTAGGAGAAAACTTCTCATTTTCCTCTAGAAACTTGGGAATTCACTGCTCAGGTTCAGCTCAGTATTACATCTCACTGCTCACCTGCAAGCTACTTTGTTGTGTTTCCCCTCAACTATCTGGAGGGCTAATGGCCTGACTTCCTCTTTTCTTCCTGGCTATGATCTGCTCCCAGTGCATCTGGTCAGTGAGCAGTAGCTGGTTGCTTGGTTCTGATACAGCTCCACGTGGCTTCAGAGCTCCCTCTGCCTGCTCGATCCTCTGTTTAGCACTTACCAATGCCATTCAGCACTAGCAGAACATCAGCTACAAAAGGTAGCAAGCATGGCGGGTTCTTACAAACAATCAAAGGGCATCATCTGGGGATGTGGTTTTCTCCTTTAACAATCAGAAGTGGGTTCATTACCGGTTTTTAGTTATGTGAAGCTCTTCAAGTAAACGCTGCTCTTCATAGCTCATCCAGCTGTCTTGAAGTTCCTCCTCTTCCTTCTGCAGCAAGTGTTCATAAAACCTGACTGGGTTCCAGCCAGTCATGATGTCGTAGGTGATGACACAGCCTAGCGAGTGGGACACAATTGAGACTTTCCCTCCTTTCTCCTCAAACTCTGGATTCCGGGCACAGAAGAGTGTGTATAGCCGGTTCAGCTCCTGCTGCAACCCTTTCACTAGCTGTTTCAAGAAGATAAAGAAAGAAAGTTTAATATCAATATCTTATTACTCCTGTTCATATATGTTCAGGATATATATTCATATATATTCAGGTCACTGTTGTGCAGTGACCAGCTTCTTGAGCATGCATCTAGGATAAGGATGACAGTCAGTTCACTTAGGCTGGGGAGACACGGAAAATCCTGTGGTGAGTAGCAACAGCTTGGATGGCTGTCACTGACTCCTTTGGTTCAACCCCCCCCTCCAGACTCAGCAGCAGCCACCACACAGGACAATTAGTGACCTTAGAATTGCTACACTACACAGTCCAAAGTATTAAACTGAAATAAACCCTTAAACAAATGACATCTGTGCTTAAAGTACTTAACAGTATCCTCTGAGGTGAGCAATAAGAGCAAGGTGCTTGGTTTTCAGCAGCATTCCATTAGCACAACAGTGACTATTTACACAGGCACATTTCCCTTCTTGTTTGTTTCTCCCCCAGTTTCCCTACCTTTTCAGAGCGCTGAATGTTTCTTCTATTTCAGAGATTCATCTCCTTTTTTAACCTAAGGAGGCTGGAAGAAGCCTGAGTCACACATGATCTGAAATCAGCTCACACCTCTGCCGCAAGCTTGGCACATAACTCTAGACAAGTCATACTAGCTCTTCTCCATTTATCAATGTGAGCAACAGAATTCCTACATCAGTGTAAGGGACTGAGAAGATAAATCCATTAAAATGAATATGTTCAGATACTACACTGACAGCGTAAATGGGCTCTGGGAAAATATCCTCAAATTGCTTTTAGATCTCTGTGAAGCATCCTTAAGCTCATCAAGTCTTTTATTATTCTTCCCACTGCCTGGCTACGAGGAGATGCAGCTTTCTATCCTATTTTCCCTCCTACCATACTGCACCTATTGTAATTTCTTCCAAAAGAATTAGAATGAAATTATGCTGCTGAAGATTAAAAAGCCTCATTTCAGGCAAAAGGAAAATAGAGGAGGAGAAAAGACACAAATGAGACACATAAAGCCACAATTTAGACATTTTACATAAACAATTTTCTGGCTATAGGTTTCTAGGAGAGGTTTGGGGCAAAAAACAGGAATGCAACATGGTTCTCAAACATCATAGACTAATCCTATAGTACTACTGCAACAAAAATATACTGGTCCTATGTTGATTGAGTCTCTGAGAAGCTTACCTGCTTCAAATCCAGAATCTAGGGTACATATGCACAAAAATGCTCAGATTCGTAGAAAGTATATTTTAGAGAGAAATGTTGGAAGACATGAGATTTAGGAAATAGACAATATAAAAAAGGCTGCTTTGCTTGTGAAACTCTGCATAGTAACTGAGCAATGTTTCCAGGCTATGGCACAGAGGAGGCCAAAGAAGAAATTGCTAATCATTCCCTTGTTAGCAACAGGAAATTAAAGCTCTAGAACATGTAATTTGAACATGATTTTTCAAGACCCTGAATCATTACTGAATATAAATATGAATGGCACTAGGGCTGTCAGTGTTTGATACACATTTTAGTGAGTGAGAATTCGCACATCAAACCCTGTGCCTAAAGCACTGTGAAATGATTAACAAAGCTTTGCAACAGCTTACTGAAACAAGTATCAGAATACCCATTTCCCAGTATTTTTGACTGTGATGCTGCCTATTCTTGCATTTGGCTCTATACTGACTTCGGGCACTACTTCCACACATGAACAAACACAAAGAGGTTATAGCAAGATTTGGAACTGAAAATAGAAATCAGGACTAGCTTTGACTGGCTGGCATTTTCTCCATTTAAAAAAGTCTTGATTAAAACCTTGAACAAAATAGCAAGGATCTGTTTAAATCAAAGAGTTTTGGGATTCCTGGCAGAAGCTCAGTGAAATGAGGGAATGCTGATATCCAGCATGGAGCATGGGACCGCAGGCATACAGTGGGCACTCTGGGTGGACTGGCTTCAGAGTTGGCAGTGTAAAAAAAGCCAAGCAAACTACTGCTGGACTCATCACAGCCTCCAGCATCCATCAGTACATCGGGGAGATGAGTAATACCATCTGGTTTGAAAAAATCCTCTAGTAATGTATTTCAGTGCCCCCAAATATTTTCTCTGGTGGAAAAAGGCACACAACTACTCATCTACTTCCCTCCGCTTCTTGTTGCATAAAAAATATCACTCCCAATGTCCTTCACAACTTGCTCAACCAGCCTATTTCCCTGGAAAAGCAGATATCTTCCAGGAGCAATGATATTTTATCAGTCTCCCTCACAGCCCATAGGCACAGTGCAGGTTATGTAATCTTCTGACATCATGGCATTTCATTATAAAAGTCTTGTTCTCTTGCAATCAGGGGGCATAGGACAGAATATTCTGGATAGCACAACCTGTCCTGCTCTTTAGAAACATGCTGTTACTGAGACAGCAACTAAGAAACTGTGCATCAATTGCCAAATAGCCGCATATCTGGGAGTCTGCAAACCAGAGTCCAAGCATTTAATTCAGCTAAATAAAAATCCAGATTGGTTTTAAACTCTGAATCACTTGTTACCTAACTTAACTGTAGAGTAGAAGGTCTGCAGTAGTCAAGCCTCCAGATTTTCAGGCACCATGAATGGTCTGGTTTACTGCTATGAGAGAAAGAGAAGCCCTCCATCTGCAGTGAGCACTTACGGATGTTTCTGTCTTGCCAACAGTTCTGTATTAGCACTAAGACTGGAAACTGAACACTTTGGTATACAGTAAGGGGGAAAAAAAATGGAAAAGAAAAGCATATTCATTTAAAGTCCCAGCTAAAAAATTATTTGGTTAAGCAGCATACAACCACCTGCAGATCCATGGGGTCTATTACCATCCTTAGGAGGAACCCTCTGTTTCTGCCAGAAAATAGGAAAGCAGCAATTATCCAGGAAAACAAAAAAGTGGAACAGTGGAATGCAACATGACCAGACCCCTCTCTCTCTCCCCATCTCCCCTCTTGCCTCCTCCCTCCAGGCTGCCACCTCATTTTGCGGACCAGTAGCACTGAAGATCCAAAGCCATGTCTGCAGCCCTCACAGCTGGAGGTCTTTGGCAGTGCTGGTCTTTGGCAGACCCCCAAGCAGGGCTTTCCACACAAAAGGGCTAGAGTTTCCTTGAGTTTCTTCCCAACTCGTATTACCATCTCCTAAGGCTTCTCCCCCAGACTAAACAAGCTCAAATATCTCATGAAAGAATAAATGTGGCAGCAGGAGACCCAGGAGATTGTTTTTCACCTGCACAGCTGCTCCCACAAACCCTGCTTGCTGCTTCGACTGCTAACCTGCTGCTGCTCAGCTCTGCTTCGTTACCCACAGCTCTTCCAGAAGGACCGTGAAACGCAGCAAGCTTACATGTCTGTTACTGAACCGACCAAACCACTGCAGCAAAGGGAACACTTCCTATTTCTTCAAAAACCAGCCATATCAAATCCCTTTCTCCCAGCTGACCTTCCTACCGCAGTGTTAGTTTACCATCAGCCTGAGGAAACAGCAATATTTCAAAGAAAGGTAAAATCGTTGCCTTAGAACAATCTTCCAGGCTTCTTCTGCTCTCTCTTAGAAAAGTTCCTTTTCCCTGTTCTGATTTTTAGGGAAAAATTCCCTAAGCACCTTTTGCAGACCAACTGTTTCAGTACAAAAGTTCTGTGGAGGATTAAAATGCTACAAGCCTTGTAGATGTACGACTGCAAATACTCACAGATACCCAGAGAAAATGAAACACAAATAAAGCAGGACTTTACTGAAGCCTTTAATGCAACCACATTTCTGAGACTGATTTTATGGCAAGCTATAATCAGGCACATGAAGCACCTCACAATGCTCGAGCTAGGGAGAAAGCCCTTATGAACTATGAAATTTTCAGACCTGCTCAAGCCACAGACACTCCAGACAGGCTGTGATACAGACTGACAGAGCAGCATCCAAGAAGTGGACATGCTCCTTGCATGTTTTACGCTGGTCCCAAAGGACAAGGGGGAGACTTGATTTCCAGCAGTCAAAGACCTCAGCAAAATGGGGGGAATGGATTAAAAATGCCACCGCACAACTCAGCAGATGTGTATGTAGATGTTCTCCTGTGAAGCTCTTTTGGGATTGTGTTTCATTTCTGCTTCATGAAAAGGAGGCTGATTACTACATCACTAGCTTCCTGAAGCTTCCTTTATCAGCTGAAGTTTTGCCAATAGATCTTCCATGCAGGAAACTCAAGACCATGGGATCAAGTTGCTCAGAAGTCATCAGTTTGTACTCTGACAAACTGAGGTTAAATGCTCTATGGCCTTTGCAAACCAAATTAAAGGCAAAGTAAGGCAAAGTCTTTCCGCACATTCATGGAGAGCCATCATGACAGCTGTGCAATTTGAGGGGAAGCCAACAACCAGACTGCTGACCAAGAAACAGGCTGTTGGACTTGATCACACTAAAAATCCTCTATGCTTTCCAGCTGAATGCCTGCTTGACATATGGCTTCCAAGAAGGCAAAGAATAACAGCCCACCTATTCCACCCATTCAGGAATCCTGGTGGCAAGGGCATGTGTTTTATAAAGACAAGATGGGAGTCTGAATCTGATGAGACATGTCACTGTCATCTGAGGCAGAAGGAGCTGCGGCAAGGCTGATAATGAGAGCAGAAAGATCATGTCTCTAAACTATCTCTTTGGGGGTGGGTAAGCCTCAACTGCTGGATCGTGATGGGGAGCAAGTAATTGTGTAAGCAGTGAAACATGAAGAGCTGCTGAAACCCTTTTGTGCAGAACATTAATGGCATTCTGTGCTGAGCTGGGAAAGCAAACCTCTAAATCCCTGGCACCAGCATACAAAGCAGATGTTCATTCCTCCTCTGATGCAAAAGCAGCCTTGAAAGACACCATCGTAAAGAAGCATGCCTGTTTCTTGCAAAGCAAAAGGGAAGTTGGCTTTGTGCATGGTGGACAGACAGACACTTCCTGGACCCACACCAGTTCTGATTTCAGCTGTAACAGTTAATTTTCTTCCTAGTAGCTGGTGCGGTGCTGTGTTTTGGCTTCAATCTGAGAACAATGCTGACAACACACTGATGTTTCAGTTGTTGCCAAGTAGCCTGATCAAGGACTTCTCAAGTCTCATGCTCTGCCACTGAGGCACAAGAAGCCAGGAGGAAGCAGAGACAGGACACCTGATCCAAACTAGCCAAAGGAGTATTCCATACCACAGCACCTCATGCCCAGCATAGAAACTGGGGGCAGTTACCCAGAAGGGACAGACCACTGCTCGGGTTGGGGTGGCCATTGGTCAGTGGGTGGTGAGCAATTGTATTGTGCATCACTTGTGATTTCTTCTCTTGCTGTTTCCTACTATTACTGTTGTTGGCATTCTTTCTATTATCACTAAATTTTACTTTATTTTAGTTATTAAACTGTTTGTATCTCAACCCGTGAGGTTTACATTCTTTTGATTCTCCTCCCCATCCTGCCTGGAAGTGGGGAAGAGGGAGTGAACAAACAGTTGCATGGTGCTGAGTTACTGGCTGGATCTAAACCACAACACAGGCAGGAGGAAGAACTTCACCCCCCACTCAGTCTAGAGGGCAGATCATTGGGCTCAAAGGGGCTTTTCACTGCATGCCAAAAGTACCAGGGAAGAAGATGACATTTTCCCCTCAATATCCAGGAAACTAGTTTTTACAGGAAAAGAAGGAATACAAAGCCTCTGCTGGCACCTTAAGCACAGAAATAATGCAGAGCTTGCACTGCTCTTGCTCAAATCCTCAATGAGCTGCTTGCTGCCAAAACTTGGATAGAGCACTGCCATCCCAACTTCTTTGATCTGTCAAAGCCAACAAAAACACTTATTCTCTTCTTGGGCTATGCTGATTGTCCTCTTTCGAGCTCTGACTGCTCCCAGCTCTGACCATGCCCTTCCTGTAACTTTCAGAGGTCCTTTCTCTCTGCTGTTTCCACAGAACCCTCACCCCACTGGACAGCTTGAAGCCCAAGAGGAAATAAAATAATAGGCAGCTACATGTGAAAAGGGAGTGGAGGAAACTTGACCTCTGCGATCCCTCCAGCTTGAATAGCGTGACTGTTTTGGTAGGCTTCGTGGGAAAGGAATTTTAAGGAGATCTGAGGAACTCTCAGTTTTGCAAGCGGCTCCCTCCAAATGTCAAGAGAACTTCAGGAGAAAGTACAAACTCACTTGAAATTCAGCAAGCAGGCAATAAGAAGGTGCGTGAGCCAACCTGAGGTAGAAGAAAGTCCTTGAAACCAATGAAAGAGCTGCAACTCAAGGATGGATTGTAAAGGACCATGAAAGCAAAGACAAGGAGTGTTTCCTTACGTGAACCAGGAGAACATGCCAGCACACAATGCAGAGATGGTAAGACTATTGTCCCTCCAGAATACAACAGTCATCGTGTTCCCTGATGGCATCACTGACGGATGCCAGAAGAGTGCCACAACAACAGATTGAGAGGCCAGAACTCAGCTGTGTGAACAGACAGGAATGGTTGCATGTCTTAGTGACATAACAGAAAAGGAACAGCCAGTATGTCCCTGAGAATCTCTCTCAGAACAACTTTTGCTGTTGAAAAGCTGAGTCTAACCCATTTTCAACCAAGTCACTGCATTCAAGCCTAAGTTAAGGTTCAAAGAGAACAGTAACCCATCACTTTCTAACTGAGAATACATTCAAGGACAATCAAGTAAATTAAACCAGCCATGCAAGTGCTGCCAAGCAGCTCCTTGACTATTAGGCTCAACAGAACAAGCAAAACCAGTGTTAAAAGTCTTCAGGTAAAAATTTCCTGCCTTATATCCCTCTCGTTTTCAAACACACATAAAACAATTGCCTTTTATTGCTGAAAGGAGTGCGTACCAGCAGGACATTTCCACTGCAAAACCTCCTATCAAAGATGGATGATGAAAGCTCTAGGAAAAGTTAACATTTGTCTGAATTTCAAGAGTATAGTCATTAATTCTCCTTTTTTAATATGAGTGTAGTAGCAAACCATCAAGCCATTTCAAGTGAAGTCTGTCCAAGGGGGCAATGCTATGTTGGTTGCATCATACTGCATTCCCATGGCCTCCTACAGCCTGTAATGCCACTCCAACACCAAGCCCACAGCCACCACATCCCAGACCCTGGCTTCTTCGTTTCCTTTCCTCAACTGATGAGAAACGTTCAATACCCATCACATTTTCCTGCTCTTTAGAAGCAGCACTAAATCTTTAGTGATCTTGGGATGATGGATGTAAATAATATTTATCCTGTACTAAAGGCATTTCCTGCCAAGACATATCAATAATTTACAGAATTATAATCAGCCTGCAAGTAAATACAGTGAAGATCAGTAAAATAAGCACTTGGACATAGCACTTGATATAATGACAGTGACAACAATAAATTTACTATGCATGGATTAGTCTTTTAAATCTGTTACAGCTATTTATTATTAAAGAAATAGGAAGCTTCAGTGACAGAGATGTGAAACGAAGCCACCCACTGAAGACACTAAGACCCAAGATTAATTTACAAAGATGGCACTAGCAAGGTCAGAATTAAAATGTGAAATGACTGTTTATGTAGACACAGGCATGTGCGCATTAAAATACCAGTTAATTGCTCTTCCTTATTATCTGCATAATGTTTAAAGAGGGATCCAAGGCAGTCTGTGGAGCACTGTACAGATGAGGACCTGCACTGTACAATTCACCTGCAGCCACACACAAACGCCAGAGCTGAATCTGTTAGCTGCAGACATCCTTGAGAGTGAACTTAGACCAGACTGATGTGTTCATAGGGCTGCACTGAATCATTAATACCTGCCTGCTATCACATTACATGTCAGAAGTCAGAGGCACCTTTTGGATATTCTACCATGCTGCAGAAGAAACAATGCTTGAAATCAGAGAGGATGTCATCCTCCATGCTCCTGTAACATTTAGCGGAGCAATTCAGCTGCACCTGAAACAGCTATCTGTCCCCACATGTGAAAGCCAGTATGACAAGGTTTCTTCCCCCTAGAAAGAAGATAGTGGTTAACCACTTGCAAATACCTCGGTGAGTTGTTTAAGAGTGATCAAAAGCTTTCAAGCAGCAGTTATGTTACTTCCAGATGTGGGGAAAATCCTTGGAAGCAGAAAGAAAATTCATATCAAAGTACTGTTGAGTGTTGTCAGATGAATAGTGGCTTTACTCTTCTCTAGGCTGAACTCACCACATTGCTCAATCTATTTCACAAGGGCACAGCAAAGTTTAATTAGCTCTTTGTGAGATACTTTCAGAATTTCTGGATGGAAAGTGTTAGGAGTGCCCACAGCATACAAAGAATCGTGTTGGCACGATGAAGTGGCAAGCAGGAATACTAATTGTGAGGACATGTGATTATGCGAATACTTGAAGACAAGGTTACAAGGTTCATTTCCACGCTGGAACCAGCACTCAGAACAAAGTGCCACAATGAACATGTGAAAAACCCCCAACTTTTTCCACAAGAATGCTCAGTTTGATACACATTTAAACTCTGGAAGTTAGGTCACAGAATGTAAAACGGGATAAGGAAGAGTAACAAGAAACCCCCCAAAACACAAACCTCAAACCAAAACAAGTCTCCTTTCTGCAATAAAGGCAAAATGAAAGGTGAAAAAAACACACAAAACCTATTTAATGACTATGAGCTTTACACAGCTCTTAACCAAGTGAGCAGAATCAAACAAGAAGTCGCACCCCTGACAACTCACTGGCAGAACACAAACTCTGTAGTGACTGAACAAGAAAACCTTCATCCCAAACACTGACTGCAATAACAAAGATGCATTTCAGAAACCTGTTCTTCAGGGTTTCAACATCTTATCTGAAATAGCACTTTTGTTTTTTTGACAAATACTTGAAATTCAAATTGTACAACTTTGCTTTGAGAAAGTTACAACGTTTATCAGCGCAGTCTGAAAGTACGCTCAACTTGTGTGTTGATTGCTGCAAGCATTTCAAGAAAATTCACTTGATTTGGTGAAAAAAACCCAACTTAGTCTTTTGCAATCAGATCTAAGCACAGCTACAGCACACTCATGCTATTTGCCAATTCTTGTACCTGAGGGTTGGTGATAAACCTGCAAAACTACCGTTCTACTGAGCAATAAACTAAATTTTTCATGCATTGCTGGACAGTATACTTGACCTTTATTCACTAGGCTGCTTCCCATAAGAGGTCCACACCATGCCAAGCCTCTAATGCAACTTTAAAAAAAATTAAATAAAATAAATAAAATCAATTTTAAAGCTGCCAAGAGTGGTCCCCACTTGCCATGATGGCTCTTGCTGGCCTCAGTTCCACATCAGCCAGAGAAACCCTATAAACAGTGGAGAACCCAGGAGTCCTGAACTTCACATTACTGAGTGACAGGAGAAGCACAGCTTTTGCATACCTATTGGCAGTGTTAACAGGCTTGTAGTGATTTCACCACCATTCACATAATCACCACTATCAGGACAAGAAATGTTCTTAGGTAGTTTAAGTTTAAGAATTACATTGCCAGTCTAAAGCACTTAAACATACCTAATTTTAATGAATGGTAGCATCAAATCCCCATATAAACTTTGAAAGTCTTTCTCCACCCACCCCAGTCTAATAATTCACAGAGCACCAAGTCTGCAAAAAGGTTACCACTACTCCATACATAATGTATTCAATGCAGAAAAAACCGGATTCCTATAGAAACTAATCCTAAAACATTCCCACAGGGGTTCTGCAGTAAGTGTGATACACAAAGGATGCTACTGAGGTGAAGCACTGTACATGGAAGGTCAGGCTGGATGGGGCTCTGTGTAACCTGGTCTAGTTGAAGATGTCCCTGCTCATTGCAGGGGACTTCGACTAGATGTATTTTAAAGGTCCCTGCCAACCCAACCCATTCTATGTTTTACAGGTTACTTTACGACTTACTCAAGTCTTTTCCTCTCTGATTAATGGGGCTACTCTAGAGCTACACAAAAGCACACATGCGCCTACACAGATGTGGCAAGGTAAGACGGGAGTGTCCAGTACACAAACAGTCTCCTAACAAACAGGTAACTGAGGATCATCTTGTTTTTTCCTGCAAGGCAAATACACAAGTGCATTAAAACTGGCTCAGGAATGTTTGCACATGCTGCCATCCCATCTGAGTTCAGAAATGACAAAAATTAAGTAACAAATGTCTATGGATTTTGCAAGAGGTAAGAATAATCTCAGCTCTATGGCCTCCCTTTCCTCTGAATATGCAGTTGCAAGAAAACACTGTACAAAACTCTTCCCATTTCCAAGCTCTCATTTTAGATAGTTATTTCTGCCCTAAATAAATTACACTGATTGTACTTTTTGCTGTTTCTCTACTCCTCGCACTCTTAAAATTCGGTATTTTGATTACTATGGATAACCACTACGTACTTTGCAAAGTGTCTGTATTCTTCATGCAGGGTCTCTCAGAAGGAAACATTCCTTACACTTCTAAGTGCAATTTGTTTCAGCCTCTACGCCCTGCTCTAGTGAAAACAACATAAAACCACACTTACTTCATCTCTGTAAAGAGGACTGGTGTAATACATGATATCCATTGCACTGCTGTTCAGCATATCTCTTAAACCTCGTACTTTATCTGGAGTAATGGAGTCCACAGTGTCTGAGGGAAAACAAAAAATAGAGACTTGAGTTACATGCAGGAGAAGAATAAAATCCAAACAAGGCATCGGCATAGCACACAGCATGAACTTCTGGGGACAATTCTGCAGACTGCAGCAGAAGAACCAAGTAATGTACCTTCATCAAGGGTAAGTTTTGATCTCCATTCAACTGGAAGAAATTCAGCAAGCGTTGAGAGATCAGAAAAATACTTTTCTTCTATTTTTCTTGCAGCATCTCGCATCCTACAAAAAAAGAAAAAAAAGAACATCTTCCTGTAAAGGCTACTGTTGGTGCTCTTTATCAAATACAGCAAATGCATTCAGCAACAACACATTTCTTGCATTACTACTTTTCAATGCTTACTAACATAGCTAATTACCTCATGCTTTTGTTATGAAGCACTTAAACTCTCATAGAATGAAAAAATTCTGTGCATTACATGCTGAAAAGAGTTTAAAAAACTTGAAATATATGAAGCTACCAGCTTAATATAAACCGCGTAGATTAATCTGAAAGGTATCTGTTCATTCTGGTGGGTTTGGGGTAAAATGTGACTGAAAATCTAGAATTTGACCACCAACTTGAAAATTCTGAATCACTGAAATCAGCCGTTAGGCACTTTTCAACATACAGAAAAAATATTTAAAATATTGCTTGAAAAGTCAAATTTTATTTTAATTTTACATACCAAATTGGAAAGCTTGAGAGCTCTCAGAGTGAGAAATAGTATCACTTATTAGTGTTTCAATGTGCAGCAGCAGATGAAAAGGCTAACTATCCTTTTAAAAGACTTTTAACTTTTAAAGCGTATCTGAACATGAACATTGATGCACCTCTCTCAAGGGATGTGAGAAACTTAAAAGACCTAATCCCCAAAGTATATCTGGCCCTCTCTGTTGTTTGGAGGAAAAGGAGGATAATGGCATATTAAAAAAACCAAACTACTTTACTTGTTGTGCGAATGACTCATCAGTAAAGAATTAAACCCAGCATGAAGTTATACAAGATAGTAAAATATCTGTGCATTCTATCAAAATTATTAAGCAACCAAACTGTGAAAGTGTTATATTTTCCTTTTTTTCCTTTACATGAATTTGGACTCCCAATGGTATTAGCATTTTTGAAGATGAGCACAACAAACTAAATCTAAGGGACCGCAGTGCTGGGTTTTGAGGAGCTGGTTCCCAATTCCAGGCAGCAGAGGGATTTTTATTTGAGGCAAAGCCCAAAGTTTCAACATTTCTTTTCCCATTTTCAAAGCAAACCCCATCTAATGATTGCTACAACCAAAGGCATGATGACATTAATCTCCCATCTGTACTTCCATCAGTCCAAATACAGTTTAGTAAGTTTAACCCCTTAGCAGAAATACCTTCCTTGAATATATTAATACTCCTCTGCTCTCCTTCAGTATAAATAAGACAGTTTAACCTAAATCACTAGCAGTACCTGAGACAGTAACCACTTAAGCTGCACCATTTGATGAGCACTTCCTGCATCAACACAGCACCAGCACTATACAGAGGTCCTATATAACATGGAACTGTTGGAACAAGTCCAGAGGAGGGCCACGAGGATGATCAAGGGACTGGAGCACCTCCCATATGAAGAC
>WYDI02020558.1:0-11620 GCA_009867235.2 Psittacus erithacus | reverse complement strand
CAGAGAAGAGATTCAGAGCAGCCCTGTGGAGAAGGACTTGGGGGTGTTGGTCGATGAGAAAATGAACATGAGTTGGCAGTGTGCGCTCGCAGCCCAGAAAGCCAACCGAATCCTGGGCTGCATCAAAAGAAGCATGACCAGAAAGTCGAAGAAGGTGATCCTGCCCCTCTCCTCTGCTCTCATGAGACCTCACTTGGAGTACTGTGTGCAGTTCTGGTGTCCTCAGCATAAAAAGGACATGGAACTGGTGGACCAAGTCCAGAGGAGGGACACGAGGATGATCAGGGAACCGGAGCACCTCCTGTATGAAGATAGGCTGAGAAAGTTGGGGCTTTTCAGCCTGGAGAAGAGAAAGCTGCATGAAGCCCTCATAGCAGCCTTGCAGTACCTGAAGGGGGCCTACAAGAATGCTGAAGAGGGACTCTTCATCAGGGACTGTAGCAATAGGACAAGGGGTAACGGAGTCAAACTAAAACAGTGTATGTTCAGGTTGGAAGTAAGGAAGAAGTTCTTTACTGCAAGGGTGGTGAGGCACTGGAATGGATTGCCAAAAGATGTGATAAATACGCCATCCCTGGCAGTGTTCAAGGCCAGGTTGGACAGAGCCTTGGGTGGCATGGTTTAGTGTGAGGTGTGCCGGCCCATGTCAGGGGGTTGGAACAAGATGATCTTAAGGTCCTTTCCAACCCTAACTGGTCTATGATTTTATAACTATGTCTCCTGGGTTCAGCAGTAGCAGTCATTTTTCTTCTTCTTAGTAGCTGGTGCAGTGCTGGTTTTGACTTTCAGCCTGAGAACACTGATAACACCTGCCTCCCCAAGGCAGGACTACCTTGAGCAGGTCACACAGGAACACATCCAGGCGGGGTTCGAATGTCTCCAGAGAGGGAGAACACACAACCTGTTCCAGAGCAGCCTGTTCCAGTACTCTGCTACCCTCAACATACAGAAATTCTTCCTCATGTTGAGGTGAAACTTCTTGTGCTTCAGTTTACGGCTGTTTCTTTCTGTCACTGAGCACCACTGAAAAGAATCTGGAACTGTCCTTCTGTCACCTGCCCTTGAGATATTGATCTGCATTAATGAGCTCCCTTTTCTGTCTTCTCTTCTCTAGACTAAACAGGCTCAGTTCCGGCAATCTCTTCTCATAAGAGAGATACTCCAAATCCCTGATCATCCCTGTGGTCCTTCCCTGGATCCTCTCTAGTAGCTGAATGAATGCAGGAAGGACCAGAGAATCATTTGATTATGGACAGTATTATTGCATCCTATATTAGGAGATCAGCAAATATTACAGGTGACATTTTGGACAGTGAAAGGTTTAGAAACATGGAAAAAGGGAAAAGGCTAAAAACACTGAAAAGGGATGGGGAAAAAGCTTACACATTGGTCTTTACTAATATTTAGACCAAATAATCTCACAAACACAGAAGTCGCTAACATGGGGGTTCTTTTTACCTGCTTTGGGGCTTGAAGACCTTAGTAGTTGACCATGAGCTGCCTGATTCTGCCCAGCCCTCTTCCAAGGAGAGAAGACTACTGCTGGCTTAGGGATGCTTGGGTGTGTATATACCTCCATTTTTTTTCTTTCCCCTTCAGCTAAGAACTGAATGGCTACAAAGAGGACAGGAGAGTCATGCACCATGACTCAGGTATCACACAGATCATGGAGAGTATCATATCATTATGGAAATACTGATACTTCATTGTGCTAACAGCTGATGTGTACCCTTCAGGCAGGTAATGCTGATGCCTGCTGACTATTTCCAAGTTTGAGGGAGATGAAAATTGTTCAGTAAAAGTAACTGTGCTCTGGGTATTTGATATTTTGTCATAGTCACTAGCCTTCTTTATGCCTGAGAAGTCAGAATATGATCTAAACGAAACATTTCAGTGATGCCCAACCTTAACCATTCTATGATTTCATGATCCTATGTCTGACACCTAAGCTTCAAGGTAAGGGGAACATACAGAATAGGGATCTTCTAAAGAGAGATTCATCCATATAGCTCTTCAAGAAAAGTAACAGGACAGATTCCTGGGCAGAAATTGAGACAGAGAAGGTCTTGGTCAAGGGTTTATAATGAGAAGTAGGATTACTGGAATACTAAAAATCAGGCACTACTCCAAACAAGCCAATGTTTCAACAGAAGAAAATTATTCAGTTTTGTCTCCAGGAGCAGTAAAAATGCATTTCTATAGAAGATGTTTCTATATCAGACACAATAATTTAATTTGTTCTAATTTTTTGGTTTAGATAACACTATCCTCCGTAGTGCAGTTATCACTTAGACAGAGTAGAAAATATTATACAAGGAAAGTGGAGAATCAATGAAACTTCTTAAAGCAGAAATGAAGTTTTTTATGCATTCTACATAGCTGCAGGTGCCTCTTTACTCCTGTTCTGTGAAAGCTAGTCCTTGGATTTCCCTTGATAGCACAGATACAGATTTTATGAGTACTGTGAACAGAGATAAAGATATGAAGAGCTGAGAACTGTGCAGATATCCAGCAGGCAGGAACAAGTGGGGGGATTCACACCAAGAATCTGAGATGACTTGTGCACCTTGAGTGGCAAACATGATGTGTTGCATCGCTTTTTATCATTAAAAAAATGAAAGTAACAAAATAATTTGTTTAAGTAGAACTGTCTAATGAAAGCAGGATGGAGAAATAATTTCCTTCTCACTCATGAGAGAAAAAGTAGGACTTGTATTTGAAGGCTATGAAGTTGGAATTAATTTTCCCCTTCAAAAATAGACGGCAGAAAGGGATTATTTTGTCTTCAAATGTGATTAGATACAAACCCAAGTTATTCCTCTGTGATATGTCAGGGGAAAAAAAAGCTCCCTGAGACTTCAGAAATAAATTCAGAGTACAAGGGTAGACTTGGTTTGTCTGAAACAGGAGAATTTGAAAATTGTAGTGTAGTTAATCACCTCTTTTTGGCTTGACAGCACAATAATGGCTCTTTAAAGAGCTACTTTAAAGTGTTAAATTAAGCTGTATGTCTGCAAGGAAGATATGGCTCTACAGAGTCAGATGCCAAGAGCATCCATCCCTTCTAAAGCAATGGGCAACTTCTCAGCTATGCTCTTTTTACACCAACTAGGTGTCATACATGGTTGATGAAGTAAACCACAGATTTCCTTTTCTTAGCATAAGAGAAGGGCTGAACTCAACAGCATCCTGTGGCTGATACGGGTGGGATGACAATTCAGCTTGTGAAGCAGTCAAGTGCTGGGAGAAATACCCAATGAGGAAAACAGAGTCAGGAGAGCTGCAGGAAGAAGTGCATAAAAGGTTCAATTTTGCATTCAAACTTTGGAATGTTTGTCAAAATATAATCTCAGGTTTTTGTCTTTCCGTAATAAATTAATACATATCAGCTCTTGGAGAGAGCACAGCCTATTTCGAATACAATCTCTTACACTAATTAATAATGCAGGCAGAGGTTACAGTGCAGTAGGCACCTAATTTCCACAGTCATCTGAGGTCTGTATGATTTTAACAGTTCTAAGAGATTAGCTATATCAACTAGTTCTCACAGTTTTATTTTCTGCCAAGTTTCATGATGTCTGAAGTTAGCAATATGAATAGACTCACATTTCCATAACTTGTCTCCTAAAACTATAATGGAAGTTGAAGTACACTTCCAAGCTTCTTCTTTAATATTTTAAATATCCAAATTCTGTTTCCTAGGAAGTAATGCACCATTTCTTTCCTGAAAGAATATGCAAGTCCATATCAAAATGTATTTTTTTTAACCATTTAACATGGTAGCATCTGAAATTTAAGGCATACATAGTGGTTAGCAGCAGAAGAACAAAAAGATTTAAGGTTAGTACTGATTAGGATATAAATTTTTTGGAATAGCCACGCACTTTTTTGTGGGCATGAATGGCCAGTGCTCAAAACTTCAGAGGACGTAGAGTACATCAGCTTTGGAAAAACATGCCTATGATCATGTCCATACCACACAGCGGGATGATTCATCAATCTTTGAAATGAGGGAAAGCCTACCTGCAAGTTGGAAGGCAATATCACAGAAGTTTTGGTCGGGTTCCATATAGCCATAACTATAGCCATGCTGCATCTGAGCCTCCAGTTGAATGAAGTATCCTTCCCTAAATTTTTGTACTATATAGCTATTAAACACCATCTCTGTTCTAATGACTTGACAACTGCACAATACATTAAAAGTTCTCATGCAGCATTATTTCTTTAACAAGTAGTTATCCAAGCATGTTATCCAAGGTGCTAGCAAATATCCATCACAGAAAAAAAAAAAAATCATTTAACATTATTTCAAAATGCACAGTCAGAACTACCTATTTGTATGATTTAGAGTAACCTGGTTTTATATGAATTGTAAAGCTGGGCAGAATCATTGAGACTGAAAGGTTCTAACAGATGTCATAAACAGATCATCTTTTGTGATGCCTGGAGTCTCAGACAACGGAACCTAAACGTAAGAACCTAATATCATTGACTCACAGATGTATAGAATGGTCTGGGTTGGAAGAGATTTTAAAGATCATCTAGTTACAACCATGCTGCCATGGGTAGGGACGCCATTATATGATGAAACTAATTCTGCCAGAGTACTCTGAGTAACAGTAGTGGAAAGGGCAGGTTGCTGTAATGACAATTGCAACTCATAAGGCACTCTAAGATAAACCCCTACTGAAGGGCAATGGGCAGCAGGGAAGAAGTCTTGAACTGAGGATTTTCATGCTTGTTCAGAACTGAAATTTATTCCACATATTTAACAGTTTTATTTTATGAGGTAGCTCCAATATATCTGGTACAAACACTCCTTCAGCTAAAGTTCTGGGAAATATTTTGAGTAGTTGGGCTATTTGAGAACAGAATTATTGATGACAAGAAGAGAAAAGGATGATTGTTCAATGCAAAGTTTGTTGTTTTGAGGGGAGGGAAATCAAAAAGGCTTCTCATTCATCACTAGGAAAAATAAAGCATAAGAAACAATAAGGCTTTCATCTTCATAGACAAACTGTGATTCATCTTATTAAGAACACTAGGCAAGCTGAAAGGGTCCGTACTCAGCACACTCCACTGCTGACATGACATAACTCAGTCCAGCCCTAAAAGCCCAGAATCAGATTGCTTAAAAAACCAGCATATAATAAAAGCGTATTGTAGATGATTGAAGAAAGTGATTGTCCTGGCTTGGAAGATGCTTCATTATCAAGACATCAAATCAGGACTCAACAATTTCCACTGCTCACAGAAACAACAGTGGTCCCAATTTAAAGTCCTGAGAGAAGAGATTTGAAGACAAGAATTAAGACCAAAGAGTGCTTTATAGGTAATGTAAGATACAGAAAGAATGAAAACACTGTGAACTAGGTAAGAACTCTACACACCGAACAAATTATTTGTGCTGCACATACAATATTTCTCAGGGCAAGTATGATAGCTTCAACAATATCCATTAGAAGAACACACCAGAACTTAATATGACACAGGTTTTTTGGTTTTGGTTTTCTTTTTTTTTTTTGGTTGTTTTTTTTTTCTTTCCCCTAAATGCACAGGCAGTATTAATCTCCCTAACCTAAATTTCACCTTAATATGCCCGATTATTATGTTCAATTGCATTATGCGTTACATTACATCTGTAAAAAATTAAATTCTCTTAAAAAAAAGCAGACGTCAATGGATTATTTTCATTCTTCTGACCTACCTCTGTAGCTGTGGCTGCTTTCTAGAAAAATTGCCATGTAAATTAAATTTAATTTATTTTACATATGTGAATATAATGAAAATTATGATGTCAGCAAAGAAATGGTAAAAAGTTTTATACTGTCAAGAAAAATAATAGTTCCAACATTCTTAATTACTTTGTGATTACTAGTATTTCATTTTCTTTTAAAAAACTCCTCATCATTATGTCATGATTTAAGACTTTTTATGAATTAAATATATATTTCCGGAGAATTACTAGGTTCGTTGTTAATCTAAGCCCATCAGCCAGCATGTCTTATCACATTCAGTCCAGGAACCGGATTCAATAATGAAAAGCACTGAATGGTTGGACAGTTAGCAAACAGGGTGTATTCAACACACTGATTTAAACAGCACATATTCTCTCTGCACTGAGGAAGAAGACTGGAATAGATAGGTCATGAGATTCAAAGGCTCAGCTGACCTTCTAGATTGTCAAATTCGTAAAAACCAGAGTAATGTGTAGAAGAACGGTTATGTTCGAGATGTTTTGGTGATATTTGGCTAAATATCTGACTGAAAAATATTTTACATGCATTTATGAGTTACACAGTATTTAGGAGTTTCTCTACTTTTTTTCATTTGCTTTGATTGCAAACAAAAGGGAAAAAATCAAAATACCTCAAGTGGTAGAAGAGTCGTATATAGAAGAATCAACTTAAGGTCCTACACAACAGCATACATATAATTAGCCTCCTAGACTTTGCTCCAAAGCATTTTAGAACCTAAGTCTTTTTTGGCTTAAAAAAAGTCAATTTTTTGCTGATAATTAAGGGAATGTATGCATGCTATTCAAGAGGTAACTACTGCAAGCTTTAGAAATTGAAAATTAATTTTGTGTTGTACCTCAGTTCTGCCACAAATTAGAAAATAACCTCATCATTATTTTGCAAGGACAAAAATATGTTCAAACTGATTTTAAGACACAGTATGAAAGCTTCTTTCTGCTTTTGCACAGCCTTGTCTATTACAGACTAGACTTGTAGACAACAGCTTACCACTACAGATGTAGATGCAATCTTCGTGCCTTCTTGCTGGATAAAATACACTTAAGGATAGGCCTATGCCCTCAAAGCATATTTTTGTCCAAATTATTCCACACTGGTAACAACAGCTACACTTTGGGCTACTATATTATTCAAAACTGTCAGCCTTTAAAAGCTTTTAAAAATATGGTGAACATTGATCAGAAAACAAACTTAAAGTCATGTGTGTTTGCATCTTATTTACTTTGAATAATTCAGTCAATTGAAAATTTGTTTTCACCACTAGTTGTCCCTCACTTTGGCTTGGACTTCCCAGAGGATAGGCTTTAAGGGCAGTCTCAGCTCATACTGCCAGGAACTGTGCCAATATGTTACTAGGTCTGCTTGTCTTTCCTCACTCCTCTGCAGGTGTTGGCCATTGCCTGTATTTCCCCCAGGAAAGGGCCTTCCAGGGAAACTGCACAGAGAAGTTTCTAGACATCTCATACAAAGTCAGGGAAAGCAGATGTTTTCTGCACCTGACGAACTCATTATCTAATAGACATTTTCTTCATTTAAATGGTGTAATATTGGTTTAGATTTTTTTTTCATCTATTCAACAAAATACTCAGATTCTTAAAAAATATGTTTCTTCATTTTTACCTCAAGGGGATGTGCCAGTAATTCCTCATTTGGATAGTTTTTATTATTTTTCTCCTTCAAATAAAAAATATGTGAAATGAGTATTAGTTTACATAACCCCTCCTAAATTATTAAACACTTTATTGTAACGATAGTTTTAGCAAATTAATTTGCATATTAAGCACAAAAGTGAGATTAAAAATTAAAATGAAACTTAAAATTTATCAAGAACCAGACTGTAGATCATATAATTTTGATTAATTATTATTTTTCATTTTTTTTCTTTCTTTATTTTTGTCTCAAATGTTAGGGTCCCATTAATTTAATTTATCTTAGTGGTATCAGCTTTGAGTCAACACGACACTACAAGTAATATACAACTGCCATGAGCAAAACAGGGGACCTCCTTTCCAGAATGCTTGTACCCCTCATGCAAAAGAAAAAGACAGCAGTAATGGAAAGAAAAGCAGACAGTACATTCCCCATATGAAGAAAGGCACAGTCACTCTAGCCATGCTCCTGGTAGGTGGCTGCAAACCAGGTCTTGACCAGGCACCATGTAACATTATAGCACAGCTCCCTCTTAAGCTAATGATCCTTCTCTGAAGAGGAGACCCAAAACATGGGTTATAGTTGAGATATACCCTAACCTGAGCTGTCCAATGTTGTGAATAAGCCGCAAAGAGAATCACAGACAGCACGTATGTCTCCTTAGTCTTGATCTTGCGTCCTACCCAGAGATCCATCCCAGAGATCCCGCCTTTCCAAATATCAAACTTTTTGGCTGTAGGAGGAAAGAAAAGAAACTTTTCAAAATAAACTTTCCAAACTAAGAATATAAGTATGACTAACCACCAACTTTTATATAAAATAAAGTATTTGAAGCAAAGTCCTAAGACTGTAAGGTGTAGTTAAAAGTCATTCTTGTTTCCTTTGAACAGATCTCCAGGCTGGCATGTTGCCTAGAAAGTCTTTGAAAACAGAGCACTCATGGACAGAAAGTTGTGCAAGAAAAGAAGACCCAGTAAAATCACTTTGATCAGTTCATAATCCACTCAAGGACATGCTCTTATAAAAAACAGCAAGGGGCAGTATACTTCAGCACAAGCTGCAGCGTGTTCATCAAGATAACGACAGATTGCTTTTAAATTTCCCCAGCACTGGACTGAGATGAATAGCCTGTTTGGCTTTTTACTCAGCAGTACTGTGCTTACTTGTTTTGCTTTTTCCCCTTCCTTGGTTTATCACTGCATACCTTTTACATCTATAAGAGAGATTAGTGTTCTTTGCAAAATAGAAATTGTTAATACACACCCATCAGGAGAGAGCAGAATGAATAGAGATAAACATTACACAGAGCACATTACATTTTTCAACAGAATCAGAAAGAAAATTATCTATTTTTCAGTCATTCAATTGAGGACTAAAAATATCCTGCATTTGCAACTATTCCTGCTTGTGTAACACAATTCGTAAGTCTTAATTCATTAGACTAATGTGTTTATAAGGCAGTTGAAATGTCAAAGCACTGCTGGATTTAGTATAAACTTAAATTCCATTACCTGGCAGGCATTAATTGCTTATGGAGCGTAGGGATTCTTCCCAAGGGTCTTATATGTTTCCTTTTGTCATTTTGCTAACTATTCTGTCTAGACGAACTTAAAGCCCTTAATCCACCATAGGGATCAATAAACTGCACAATAATTCAGTCCTAATAATTAGCTTTCACTTAAACACAAATGGTCATTTCATTGTGAACTGCAGTACAAAATGATAATGAAATAATTAAAAAGACAGATGAAAGAGTGACTTAATAGAAGAGAGGCCTTACTGTTCAATTAGAGACATTACCATTCAACCTTTTTATTACTGCCACAACCTTTCAATTTTTTAAAAAATAATACTTCAAGCTATGCTCATTTAACACATGACAGTATCACTATTACATGCACAGTCTTATGATATGAGCCTCACACTACAAGACCAATGCAAACCAGTTGCCTTGCTGAAACCATTAAAAGATGAGCATTTGCAGCTGAGGTCTATAAATTGCATATAAATCACAGCACTGCAGTTGCCTAAACAAGGAAGTTTCTTTTTTGACAAGGCTTCCACCCCAGAATATGAGGAGTATTGAGTAGCCTTTTGCAATGGCATTAACATGTTACTTCTTTAAGAACTGTATTAAGATATATTTAAAAGTAAATTCTATGACTTTACTGTCTTTTTTCAATACCATTTTCCTGATAAATCACAGAGTGCTAAATTCCCCATATTTGCTGAGACAGCAGTTTAGTTATAATAAGCCCAAAAAGGTACAAAACTTCATTAACCTTTTAATACAGCCTCACAGATGTAGGATGATAGATATATTTGAAACCTCATGATCAAAGCAAAGGCCTAGTAGCAAAATCTTTCACTTTACCTTTGCCGTGTCCTGCTTTCATTTTAATTTCTTCTATATCTTAATGCATTGATGCAACCAGAATTTTAGGCAATCTCACTGGCAGCTGAAGAATCCTTAAGCAATATCTGCAAAAGTCAGCTTCTGCAAATGCTGGTGTAGTCTTTTCTTTGCTCAAACATAGCTTTGCCCTTCATTAATGGACATGTTCCTATTCCTGTTACTTCTGTGCCCAGTGTCAGCATATTCAGCTTTATATTAGAGATCCAAAGTCTGATAAAGTAAAGTGGCAGCACAAAAACCCATGAAGGCCAATAGAGCATTCGTATTATTTCAAGCTCATAACAATTTATTTCGTATAAATCCCATGAGTTGTTGCTAAATTAGCAAAGAAAAAGAATGTGTTTTATATTGGAGACCTGGGACTCAACTACACACAAGCTGAGCTGCAGAATGTCAGATGTGAAAATTCTGGATTAAACAGTCTCTTTGAGGAACATATTTCTCCTCTATTTGAAGGATGGAGACAAAAGAAAAAAAATGATTAGCATAGAGCAAACAGAAAAACCTATGAGAAAAGCAGAAGAGTTAAACTTTAGTACTAGAACTTGTAAACTAATGACTAAAAACAAATCAAAAGGATTGCTACTCTTCTCAATAACTAGTAGGTATTCTACTGCAAATTACCAATGTCACCTGTACCAAGGTGGAAAATTTCTTATGTTACTTATTTAGATGATGCTAACCACAGTTCTAGTTTAAAAGTACTGTGAAGTAATTAATATTCAAATGTCTCTGGAGAAAAATTGGGAAGATACTTAGCACAGCTTTTCTCAGGTGTCAAAACTAATTTTGGAGCGTGTAGTGTGCCAGTTCTGATCAGTCCTTTAGACACAGAATAGGATTTCTGGGTTTAGAAATACAATACAAAAATGACCAGTGTTCCTATGTCTGGTGTGTTTCCCGCTAATGCCCCAAACTGTCTGTCCAATAGACACACAGAGCTAGCAGATAGCTGATGTTAAAAATACATGAATTTGAGTGAATTTTAGTGCTGCTTGATTCAGACAAAGGCCCTGAAGTTCATCTTCCACGTACCATAATTAAAACATTGCAAGGGTTTATTTTAACTGACAAAAGCTGTCTTGATTTGTCCTTTGAAATATAAATCCACAATTCTCAAAAATAGCACAAAGTTAGTGCAAAAAAGTGAGCTAAGTGCAATGAAAAGCACATGGTATAAAGAAGAGTAAATACACAGCAACAAAAAAAACCTAGTTGTGTGATGTTTTGTACACTATTTTAAATTTTATCAATAGAAGAGTGTGAAAGCTCATGAGATCAAATTTTAAACAAGTTTCTCCTTAATTCACCTTCCAGCAATGCTCCCTAGTCCCTCAACACATCACCAAAAGAAAACTTTATGTCACTGCCTCTTACCACCCCAGCCTCAACTCTGCCAGAGGTGAGTCTCTGCAGTTAGAATCGTAGAATCATAGAACAGATAGGGTTGGAAAGGACCTTAAGATCATCTAGTTCTAACCCCTGACATAGGCAGGCCCACCTCACCCACGACCATTTCAACCTAGGCTCTGTCCAACCTGGTCTTGAACACCACCAGGGACGGAGCATTCACAACTTCCCTTGGAAACACATTCCAGTGCCTCATCACCCTAACAGTAAAGAATTTCCTCCTTATATCGAATCAAAACCTCCCGTTTAAGTTTGAACCCATTATCCCTTGTCCTATCACTACAACCCAAGCAACCCAGATAGCCCCCCTTCAGATACTGGAAAGCTGCTATGAGGTCTCCATGCAGCCTTCTCTTCTCCAGGCTGAAAAGCCCCAACTTTCTCAGCC
>WYDI02020556.1:0-22935 GCA_009867235.2 Psittacus erithacus | reverse complement strand
GTGGTGTGGTCAGAGCATTTGCCAGTGAAGACTGAGGCAAAGAAGTCATTAAGAACCTCAGCCTTCTCCAAATCCATGGTAGCCAGTTCTCCTGATAGCTTCTGAAGGGGGCCTACGTTGTCCCTAGTCTGTCTTTTAATCACTACGTACCTATAGAATCCCTTCCTGTTACCTTTAACATCCCTAGCCAAGTTTAATTCCAACTGGACCTTAGCTTTCCTAACCTGGTCCCTAGCTTCCCAGACAACATCCCTATATTCTTCCCAGGCCGCCTGTCCTTGTTTCCACCTTTTATAAGCCTCTTTTTTCCTTCAAATTTTCTTCAGCATCTCCTTATCCATCCAAGGAGGTCTCCTGGCCCTCCTGCTACACTTCCTTCTAATTGGGATGCAACGCTCCTGAGCTTGTAGTAGGAGATCCTTGAATATCAACCAACAGTCCTGGGCCCCTCTGCCATCTAGGGCTATATCCCATGGAACCTTACTAAGCAGGTTCCTTAAGAAGCCAAAATCTGCTCTGTTGAAGTCCAGGGCAGTGAGCTTGCTGCACGCTCATCTCACTGTCCTGAGGATCTCGAATTCCACCATCTCATGATCGCTGCAACCAAGGCTGCCCTGGAGCGTCATATTTCCAACCAGCCCTTCCCTGTTGGTGAGCACAAGGTCAAGCATGGCACCTCTCCTTGTCGGCTCCCCTGTTACTTGCAGAAGGAAGTTTTCTTCCACACAATAGAGGAACCTCCTGGATTTCTTGTGCCGGGCTGTACTGTACCATCCCTCCAACAGATATCAGGGTGGTTGAAATCCCCCATGAGAACAAGGGCCTGTGAGCATGAGGCTGTTCCTATCTGCCTATAGAGTGCTTCATCCACAAGTCCTCTTAATCAGGCGGTCTGTAACAGATTCCCACAATAATGTTTCTTGTTGCTGTTCTCCCTTTAACCCTGATCCACAAACTCTCTATTGTCTGCCCACCTGTCCCCAGACAGAGTTCCATACTCTCCAGCTATCCCTAACATAAATAGCAACTTCCCCTCCCTGTCTGCCAGGCCTGTCTTTTCTAGGGAACCTGTAACCTTCCATTCCAACACTCCAGTCATAGGAGCCATCCCACCGTGTTTCTGTGATGCCTATTATATCATACCCCCATAGACATGCACACATCTCTAATTCCTCTTGTTTGTTTCCCATGCTACGGGCATTTTTATAGAGGCATCTGAGCTGAGCTCCAAATGAAGCCAGCTCATTGGCTGAAGTGGCTGAAATATTTCTAATCGCTCCAAGAATTTATTATAGGTGCTGGCAACTGACTGGGTGTGTTGGAATGGAATGATGCCCCCCTCCCCCAACACATCTAGTTTAAAGCTTTCTTGACCAGCCTGGCAAGCCTCCTACCAAAACTGCTCTTCTTTGTCAGACCAGCTCCACCAGTCCTCAGTAGACCCGGCCTACTAAGTTGAGTCCCGTGTTCAAGATACCCATACCCCTGGCTATGGCACCACCTTTCTAACCATTTATTAACCTGGCCAATCCTCCTAGACTTTCTAAGGTCCTCCCTGTATCATGGAGAACTGACGAAAAGACAATCTGAGTTCCACTTAGGAAACCAAAGATAAATAGAGCATCATGCAGCCAAGACATATGGAGGAACACTGGTACTATGGGAACATGGAAAGACCTTCTGCTCATTCACAGGTCATAACTGAAAAAACAGAGAAAAAATATGAAGTACGGGTGAGATGCTACTAAAGGAAAGGAGGATGCAATAGGGTGGAAGTCCTTCAGCAGGAAGAACAAGTAGGACTTGCTCACAAAAACACATTGTGAATAACAGGTGCTATCAGCTGGAAACTGAAACCCAGGCATGTCCTGGGCAGAGCAGGGATGACCAGCAGGGATCTTGAAGGAAAGAGCTTAGCTTGCAGGAAGGAAAACTTTCAAGGGCATTCCAGGCAGGCAATGTTCATACAAAGTGAGATTTATTCTGAGTAATTATAGCTGTCTTAAAGGTATATGAGGTAAGCGTTCAGTTTAAATTAGATTGAATATTTTGAATAATTAGTTGAATTATTTTGCATAATACCAAATTATACTTGGAACTTTAAATACAGTTTAATAATTTGTGGGAAATAATTAATAAAGGGATTACTTCATCTTACAATAATATTTTCATTGTATTGGTCAGCATATTCAGCAATCTACGTTTTACCTTAACTCAGGTGATTCTTTTCAAAGCCAGGTTTGGAATCCATGCATGACAGATGAGCACAAAGCACTTTTACCTGCAAGTCAAGACGTTTTAATGATGCTGGCTGGAAATCATTTTGAGCTGTGCATTTCATATTACATTTCTGTGATATGATTAAAATACCATGTGAAATGTGGTACTAATTGCATTGCTAATGAATGTAAAAATTCTGGTGTTATTGTGTTTCTAGTGTTAGTTGAGATTTTCTTAGTGTTAATGAAGGGGGGTGAATTCCAGTATCAAAATGGCTGGGAGGCATTCTCCTGTAATATAGAAAAGTAAATGCTCTAGTTAAAGTTTTGTATGGGTAATATCAGGAGATTATTTCATTTAGGCCGCTTGCAGCACTAAGGGAAGTCAGTATTATTAATGAATGATAACACCCAGCATCTGATTAAACCAAAAGAACCTTTTAAAGTTCTCTAGTATTTTTTCTTCTTTTTTGTTTTTTCTAAAAAAGCTTTCATTGGAAAATACTTTAAGATTTGAAGGGATTAGTCTGCTCAGCTGAAAAATATCAAATTAATTTGAATAGATGTAGCTAAAGAAAAATTAGGTATAGGAAATTTGGTGTAATTAAAACCTTTAAACTTCATTTAGTTAATTAAAAGAATAAAATGACTGAATCTGCACTAAAGATTAAACATGAATTGATATTTGAAACAAATGAAGAGGAAAATTCCAAACCCAAAAATTCTGTCATTGTCAAAAAGAAATGTAGAACAACAACTAAACTGATAACTTCACCTGATATCCAGAAAAGCCCACAAGTTTTTAAAGACAATCAGGTTAAGGAATGGTGGATGGACTTTTTGATGAGGAAAACTTGCAAAACATTTGATTTGCCTGTAGTTTGGTTGGGGTTTTTTTTCCCTTGCTTACATTGAAAGCAAGGCTAATTTTATCACACTGCATGAGCATGGATTTCAGTAATACTTAGTATCCTTCAGCAGGGTTCTAACAAATCTTCCTGTTTCAATTAATTTGAAAATAGTTGTAACATGCTCTTAATCCACTTCTCCAAAACAGTATATTCTGTCAGTTTGGCTAAATATTTCTTCCCTTTCAGCAGCATTTCTTGAGAAATTACTTTGCCTTTATATAAAACTAGATTAAATTCCGTCTTTCTTTAAATACTGGTGGAAGTGCTTTGCATGATCAGGCCTTTAACACAGGTGCCTGCTTACCTAAAATGCATCTCATGACCCATGCTTCCTCTGCCTTAAGGTTTTATCTTCTTTTAAAAATAGATTAGTGTTGGTTCTGCTTTTTCCATTCTTTCAGGCATTGTGTTGTGGGCTGAAATCTGTTTCCTCTGGGTGTGCCATGTGAAACAGGCAATTACTAGAGATCTTTGTCTGTGCTCGAAGCCAGGCAGCTGATATGTATCACACATACTTTAATAGAACAAGTTAGTCTTCTCTTTGATTTCTCTGAGATACAGGTTGTGCTCACTGTTTAACCTCTAGACAAACAGCAGTTCATTTCAGACAGCGTAAGTTTTGTAAGACTGGGAATTTGGGTATTGCACTATTTTATTTGTTGTTATTAAACACTGTTATTACAAGACATTCCTAAGGGGTTCCTCAGACAGGTTTTGAACAGTATATTGCTCTTTGGGACATCAAAGCAATCACAGTGGAAGTTTACTGAAACATTTAACAGTTATAATGGATAAAAAAGGCATATAAATACTATTCCCTAGTTAAAACCAGAAAGCAAACCCAAACTGAAATCACGATTAACAGCAATTATGCCCAGGAGACATTATTACAGGAACATCTGAGTAAACCATAGATATTTTGACAGGTTTTGGTTTTGGTTTTTTTGTTTCTGTTTTTTGACAGCTAACTACTGGCAGCAGGGAATCAATGCTTTTTCAGATCTCTTTGAATGAAATCACTGTTTGTCTTTCCTGTAAAGCAAGGGTGGAGGCACCGTTGCCACTGGAATTAAGGATCATAAAACTCCTCTGAGTTTTCTCTAAATTAGTCTTAAGAGAGCTGTAAGTTATTAATGCAGCTTGATAGTGTGATGTCGCAAAAATAAATTTTAGAACTTAGAATTTAGAAATTTTAGTAACTTCCATTACTTCATTGTGCTATAAAAAGTTCTTTCGTCTTCCAGTGTCTTGGCATAACCTCCAATGATAGATTTCCTATTTCAGATAAAATTGAATTTGTATTTGGAAACAGACATAAAAAAAAAGTATATCTTGATTCATCAAAAGGCTTGCCTGTAAGTGGTTCACAGTATCCTAAGGAGCTCATACTCTACACTGTCTTGGGTCAATTTATTTGACATTCTATTTCTTCTTTTGTCTTACTGCAGAAACTGCATTTTGAGCAGCAGCAATGTTCTTGTCATGTGCCATTTAGGTTTTTCTGGCTTAATAGAAATGGAAGAAGGCAATATGTATTTCTTCAAAAGCAAATAACCTCATAATAAAAATAATTATACTACATTATTGTCAATAAATTATGTAAATTATGTTTTTAGAAACACTGTGAACTGCATAAGCAATATGTACACTGTAGACTTAAATTCCAGTTTACGCGTTATTTATGTGTTACCATGATTCCTCTTTTCTGATAGGAAGCTGCCACTAAAGGAGGAAAATGGGAAAGAAGCTTTAAATGCAGAAAACATAGAAATCAAAGTTGCTAATGACATCATCCAGTCAAAAGAAGATGATAGCAAAGCATAATAAGATAAACTACAGCTGTCTGGATAATGCATTTGGATTGAAGAAACCCCATGACCAAAATTTTACAGCTGACCTAATTTCTTGGGAAATTTAAGCTTGGAATAGTTAGTACATGTGTACATATGATGAAACAGTTTCTGTCTACTGTTCCTTTCTATTTTTTTGGTTAACGGTTTTAGTATTCAGTTTCGCTGACACCAAGTCCCATGGTATAAATTTGAAAAATCTGCAGAATGAGAACTGTAATTTATTATATGATAAATTTTGTCTATTTAGAAGAACAGTTATAAAGCACTCCTAACCACAAACAACACATGAGGTCTCTCCAGATCTTACAGTGCAAGCTACATACATAAAGTTACATCTACTACTGTATTTGTTTCCATTTATAATAAAAAAAAAAAAGTTCAGGTTGCCCTTAAAGAAAAAACAGTCTCAATATAAAGTTTAAGACCTTAGCAATGACACTTAGTAGTCATTCCAGCTGTGCTTATCACTTGAAGTAAACACAGAGCCAGCTCCACCTGTAGTTTCACCTGGGTTTTTTGGTAAAATAAAAAGTTGATAATGGCCATGTAGAGACTTAAATAATATCGGCTAACTATTTTGTATTAGTATATTGGCCTCATCCTGACTACATGAGTGTGACTCTGAAAGACTCCATGTCAGTGTTTCAGGTTTACTGTGTTAAAGGTTTGGAGGTTGCATGTGAACTAAAATACAGCAAAGGTGTGAAAATAAAGCTTTTTTTAATCATATCGTTGGCTTTAAATGAAACCTTACAATAAACACAAGCTAATTTGGTATTAGACCAAATACATTTTTTTCCTGTCTAGCATTTCTTAAGATGTTATTTTTTTATTTATATTTATTATGCTTAACATGCATCACTGAAATTTGGCTGATTTATTTGATGCAAAATTTATTCATATTTATTTCCATTGATTTAATGGTGCCACTAATTGGAGTAATATATTTTGTTTCTATTTCAGCATAGTGTGTTCACACCTACCAAACTTTTCAAAATCTTGCTGTGAAAGACTTAGATAAACAATATAGAAAACTAGATTGAAAAATTGTACTTAACAGAGTAAATTGTAGAGTACCTTATGGATTTCCCAAATCTAAGTTATACCTGAGGTTTAAGTATAGCTTTACTCAGTAAATCATGTTCTCTCTTCACTTATGTCTTGCTCATATTTGAAGTTCTTATACTTCCCAGTTTCCCACAGGATGTCATCAACCCTTAGCTGCTATTTCAAAGTCATGGCAAAGTGGTTGACTTTTGTGCAGTAAAGCTGAAAGTGAAATGTAAAAGAGTGTCCTTAAATATGAGGAAGATGACAGGTTAACCTTCATGTTAACCCAAGCTTTAGTGCATTTGAAATTGCTGAGGAGGACATATTTAACACATAGGTCTTTTTTATTTTCCAAACCCAAGTCATTTTATGGGGTTTTTTCACAACTTTTCCTTACTTTATAAAGTAACAACAATGAATCGGGTTGTTGAGCACAGAGGCATGCCACTGGTGTGGCTGGGATAAGTGGCCAAGTTCCCACAAAACCAGTACCAAAGTGAAAAGAATGGGTAAGAGGACATAGAAATGCAGGATAAAAGTCATGAGGGAGAATAATTTAAAAGTGCTGAAAAAGAAGTTTCTTTAAACACTAGGACACTATTTCTGGTTGAAGGAAAGATTAAGACATTCCTTTATGACCTCTCACTGTTGCTCCCACGGACTCCCACTACTGGGTATGCAGTACTACCAAATAGCTGCTTGTTTATTAAATTTCAGTACTGTTTCTTCCTGAGTAAGTACACAGTGAGCAGGACTGCCCCTAAGCTGTAAGAGAAGCAGTTACCTCTTATATATGAAAATATATTACTCTACTAAGTATATATTAGCAGCTGGGCTTTTTCCTCTATCAAAATGCAAGGAAGGGACCTGGAAAATTGCAGCAGTTGAAAATAATGTGGCAGCCCACATCATCTCATGCAGTATTTTTACCAGGGATGCAGGTAGGAAACATCCTTTCCTGTTCTACCTGCCATCACAAACTTAGGTGGTGCTGTGCATATACACATAAGTCAAGCTTTGCTAGGCAAATGGTGCTTTTTTCTGAATCCAGCGTGATCATCTGCACAAGGTTTCTATACAATGTGAGCAGAGCTAACAGTGTCTAGGCTCGACTGTAGATGCATTTCAAATTTTAGCACTTCTTGAGATTTACACGAAAAAACTTTATGGCCTAACAGCTATATATTCGGGGTTGGGGGTTTGTTTTGTTGGTTTCTGGTTTTGTTTTCTAATATGGACTCTAATTACAGTGTGAAGGAATTATTAGAAAATTTAAGAGGTCCTGTCAGCACATTTATTATTGATATGCCTGTGATCCTTTTTACAAATACAATGTACTGCAAAACTGTTTCAATATTGGAAGCAAAAGCATTTCCCACTACATTGGATTACAAATCAAAAGTTATTCCCAGGAGTATTTATTTTCTTCCTACTGTTAAGTCTTCTGCCAGCTGGCCTATGTGAAGGCTGAGAATTAAACAGTTCTAAATTACTGATGGACTGTCCAAGCATACCATTTGGTCTGTTATCTCTTGTGCTTTGACGCTATGCTGTGCAGGAGAAAGCCACACTATAACTATGAAAGAATGCTTAAAAACACTGATATGTGCAAATATTTCAAAATGAGGGACAGTGCATAGTAATTTGTAAGATACGTGTAGAGTGGAATAACATCATTTCTTTACTTTCTTTTCCTATTCTAGACTAAAAAGAAAAAAAAAATCTGTATAAATGTCACTTTTTCTGTCTAAAAGTAATTCTAAGTGTTAGTATGAAATGTCAGAAGAGTTGACAAAATATAACTATTTGTAAAAGTAATCTGAATTGTTACACTAACATACTCTAGGAACAAGGGTGAGAGGGAGCCATTGAATTAATTGATGATATGGAATGTGGCAGTGACAATCTCTTTTAAACAAAAATAAGGAGTAAAATCAAGTAAAATGACTGAGCTTCTTGTTAATTTTTTTAGTAGACCTGCATTCTGATTTACTGCAACAATAAGAAAAGTTTAAATTAGTGTTTAACAATTTAGTATACAAAAGTGCTCTGGAGGGGTTTTTTTCTGGTTTTGTTTTTTTGTTTGTTTATTTGCGGTATAATTTTTTTGTGGTTGCAAAAATATTTGCTATTCTGGTGATGCTAATGTCTATTGTGACAAAGATTAATTTATTTAGGCCACATTCTTGCAAGAAATTAGTATGGCTGAACCCACCCCTCACATGCCACCCCACTGACATCAGTGGGGTTGACGTGAGCAGGAGGATGGATGTACTTTCATAAGAGACCTTGCAAGATTGGGCCTACTATCTCTTCATAGATATGTACAACGTAATCACACAAATGACAGTCACCTACAAAGGCTGTTCGACAACAGTCCCTGGTATAGTGAATTCCACCTGCTGTCTTCAGCCTCTGCATTGATGCTTTTCAAAAAAAGTGGCTTTCTTTTTATGGTGGTAATTACTTTGATTATTTAAGTGCCAATCATCAAATTGTAGTATAATAATCATGCCATTTTTCTGTTTCCTAGACCGGATAATGGAAATGTATTTGTGCCTTTTGATAGCATGCCACTCTGCTTTATTAAAGAAAAATCTTCAGTAATTTGTCTACAAAGCCTGTTCAAAATATTTAAAAAGCTCTACCATGACATACTTCTCTGCTCAAATATGCTCAAATATGCTCAAATACTCATCTGAAGTAAACTGGAGGCATTATTCTCAAGTCACATAAATATTCTAAACACAAAATTTGCAAAAATCTATTGAGATCACAGTTCTAGCGAGGGTCATAGTGGGTGTATTACTACTGGAAAGATTCAAGTATACACAGGGGTGTGTAGGGTTGTTTTGACCAATTTATCAAGTTGGAGAGTCAGATAGATAAAAAGTCTCCTTAGTTATATTTAAGTACTTAGACCTAAAACATTAAAATCTTTTCTTAAATCTGAAAGATTATGTGTAGCATCTTCCCACCATTTTACCTCTGGAATAAAACTGCAGTGAATTTTTGTTTTGCAGTCATCTGTGGCCTCAACATCTCTGTAAACTGTCAAATAAAGAAATATCTTTGTAGAGATATTGTTGCATCTGTTGGATGACATTCACTCCTGATTAAAGGGCCTCCAAAAAGATGATTTACTGAAACTCAAGAACCCTATTACAAATTGATCTATGGAGGGGTGCTGATAGCACTGCAAGAAGGGCCACAGTGGAATCCAGGTATCAATAGACTTAAACTGATTTGAGTGGGGCTTGAGTTTCATCCATACATCTCAGCAAGGCTCTGCATGTCCTCAGCTGATCAAGTCACTTTTGCAGATTGGACTTTAAGGGGTAAGTGGAACTTAAATGTCCTGCCAGGTTCCTGCTAAAATTTTGCTTAGAGGAGGTTTTCCCATCAGAAGTTTGTACTGATGAGGAAATGCTGATAAAAATATTTGATCACAGTTTTATCCCATACATTACTAGATGCCCACAAGTAAAAGAAGAAAAAGAAATAAAACATTCCTCTGAATAAGTCATTGCAATTATGGTACTTCTTTAGGCAAAGATGAAAACACTCTAAGAAGTAGTATTTCTTCTTCATTTATTCAACTTCAAGATACTTGTGCCAATTGATGCAAAGCGACTATGGTTGCATATGCTTTTTTAAAAGAGGATCCACCCCCTTTTCCAGATTTTTTCATATAATTTCCTGAAGTACCCAGTCCACTTGACAGCAGTTCTGTAGTGGTGGGAGGATACCACTCACTAAGTTTTAAGTGATCTTCCGTATTTCCACTGCACATATTAATGTGTTCTTTTATCATTTTACTTGAACCTGAGCCAACAAAGAAGCCTTTCTATTACAGATTTGGCTTTGGATTAGGTTCTGAGAAATCACAGTTTACAAGTCTATCTTAACAGGCATTGTAAGCCTCATGATGTTTGACTTTCAAACTTGAATATTGGCCATTTTTAGCCCAGAGAAATGGAATAAATATTGCCAAATTTGTATTGGCAGCTTTTAAGTCGTAGGTGAGATCGGGAGCGGGCAAGATGACCAGATACAGTGCTGGCATTTCAGGAAAGCCACTACCAGAGAGAACAGGTGCCAAAAAGTGAGAAGAGAAATTGCTTGGATACTGGAAATGTACTTAGCGGTGACAGGGGAAGTGGGGAGCTGCTGAAACAAGAGAGGCTGCTGGAGAGCATTGCCAAAGTCAGGGTACTGCAAGCTGTGAAAACCAGAGGAGGGAGAATATTAACCCTGCTGTATCCTTTAACTCTGCCGTAGAGGTAAGCTGCTTTTTGGAACCTAAAAGGCAGGGTTGGGGGAAGGGAAAACAAACCCTCAGAGTCTCTATAGATCAGTGACAAATATATAAAGCAGTCAGACCCCCCAGGAAGATCATTCTGTTGCTCATGGTGTAGAGTTCTCACTAAGAATTTTGAGCTACTTAGACAAGGTTTTGAAAAAGAAATAGCTTTCCTGCTACAATGAGCACTCGGTATGTATTTGTATGCTGTGTACAGTATAAGCTAAAGCATACCATGTATTGTTTTTGTTATTCCACACATTGTCAACAGCCCACTTGCGATATATACCACCTGAATTATATGTTGGTAAGTTAGCTACCACTGGAGCTAGATTGTTTATTGTTTCAAAATCTTATGTCCCTATGAAATGCTGTGTATATATATATCTCTATACTGTAAAAAGAAGTAATATTGCAGATGCTGGTTTTGTATTTATGAAAGACATTGAAAGTATGGCTTAAAGTATATCAATTATTTGTCACTCTTCACCATTTGTATATTAATAGTAAAGATACTTTTACTTTAATGAAGTGTTGTAGTTACATTTATTTTTGCTAAGTGTCTTTCTGTCAAGATGTCTGATTCATTCTGAATCTTTCTGCCAAAAAGAAACATATCATTTTTTTCCCCCATTATAGAAGTACTCAATGATGCTCAAACAGCCTTACAATTTATTATTCTCTTTTCTGTCAAAATACATCACTGCTGTTAAAAATTACTATTGTAGCATCCTGAATCTCCAGCTGAGCTTGAGGCCAGTTATGATCAGCCCCCTTAATGTTAGTGTTGAAAGATATTTTTTTTTTCAATTAATATAATTAATGCATTACTTTGAAGGTATTTATTATATGCCAGCAAAAGTTATTATCAGCGGAAGCTAGCTTGTTTTGCTAACCTTTGAGTCTTCCAAAAGCCTTTTAACTGTGTTAGCACTACCAGGAACTGGAGATAACAGGTTGGGCACAGGATCCAGTGAAATGGGCTTTTACTGCAGTGGTGGTTTGTGTTCCACTAAGATGGAGAATGGGTGAAGCACACCCCAGACAATACAGCTCATCCTCTTCCCCAAAATGGCAGAACATCTATGACTTCTGGTTTACCACCAATAAATTTAGACCTTCCAAGAGACGGAATTCCCATGGAAACTTGCTAGATTTTGTATTCGGGCCTAAGCATCAGCTTTCTAAGTGTAGCGTAAGCTCTAGGAAACCACACCAGGCAAAGAATGGAGGGGCCGTACATAGATAAAACATAATGCTTTGCCCAACAAAGTCTTCACAGCCATGTCTTTTCCTTCCACAGATCCTTAAACTCTGACCTTGCAGACATCTTAGGCGTGTGCTTCCCTAAATGCCAGTGTCAGCATCAACAATTAGAAAATAGGTCTCGTTGTTTTGAAAAACTGAGCCTGAGGGAACTTGTTCAGTGTCCTGTTAACATCAGTGCACCACTGAAAGTTTTTACATAATCATGCATCTTGGTAAGAAAAAGCCAAACTCCATCCAGTGATGTATAAATTTAGTTCAGATATCTTGAGAGTCAATTAGTTCAGTGCAGTGGCCACAAGACAGGGCCTCCTTCATTTACAGGTAAGCAGTAAATACAAATGAATTTTACTTTGCTACTTACTTTTATCACAGAGTAGAGGAAAAATAATCAGTTACTTGTATCTGAAGGACTAAATCATCTTTAACCACAAAACATAGGAATATGCTATGTACTGCTATGACACTTCCCAAAGCAATAGAAAGCCAAACATTAAGAGTTCTTAAAGAATTGCTTTCAAATGGATTTGTGAACCATAGATACCTTTGAAAATAAAAGAATTTGGAGAATGCAATGACTCCTTGCACAGTGTACTGCAAGTTTAATTGACAGGGCTCTTGCAATGAAATTCAAACTACTCAGTAATAAGTAGGGCAGAATGAATGTGATGACGTGTGTTAGAGGTTACTTATGCAAAGCTTTTCATTATAGACGTTTTGTAATGAGGCTGTTAGCTAATGGGATGCAAGTGTTAATTATTGCACTGAAGGAATGGTTTTGCGCCTCTTGGTATTCATGACATGCCCAGCTGCAGCGTTTTGTTCTGTTCTTCACTCTGTAAAGTATATATTCAATAGATAGTAGTATCTTTTAAAAAAATTAAGTCATTTACTTTGTTAGTTATTATTTTTGCTTCTTTGAGCAAAGGAAAGCAAACAAACACTGCTTGCATAATCTAGTAATACAGTACACATTGCCGTGTACATTGTCACTTGTAGTCTTCACCAAGATGACAAACTCCTGAAGTTGAAACACCCTATGGCCCTCTGAAAGGCCCATGTTTTTGTCTTATGCTGAAGGATGGAGACCTGAATATGCTGCATATGTGACTAAGGGAAGTGTTTAATTATTTCCTGTGATTTTGATTCCAGTGTCAGTCCAAGATTTCTGAGAATTCCACTCTTTATCTGCTGGATACAGGCATAACAGGGAAGCAATAATGTAAAGGCATAAAAGTAATTGAAGCAAGTCTATCAGCTACTGATGGATTTACTGCTAACTTCACTGAGTGAAAAAAAAAAATAAACCCAAAAATCCCTCAAAAACCCAAATCAAGTAAAAGTTAATATTTGATTTCTCTGATGCTACTGAAAGATAACTGGTGTCAGGGTGCCATAAGGGCTGGCAGCTTCAATGGACAGAGTGCTGCAGGACCCATGCAGGGTCTGGGAGGCTTCAGTACCACCCCCAGCCCAGGAGCAGGGTGACTGCAGGAGTCAGCTGGGACATCCCCAGTCTCAGTGAGCCCATAGGGATGATGCAGGATCAAAGTCAAGCCAGGTAGTAAGGATCAACCTGCTATGTGGGTGCAGCTGAGATGGGGACACACCCACCTAAGGTGCCGCTGGAGCAGGAGCTGATGGCTCTGGGAAGATGACATGGGGCCCTGTGTTGTAGACAGGGTGACAGGAGCTCCAAGGCATCATGAGACAGAGACAGTCAGGGCTGTCAGGGCTTGGATAGAAAATTCACAGAGGGATAAGAAGAAGTTTAGATATTCTCAGACTTGGTTAAAAGTTTAGGGAAAAAAGTGTGGTTTAAAGATGGGGATTGGATAAATGCCCATTCCCAGCATGTTAAAGCAGTAAGAAGTTGATCATTCAGGCGATTCACGGTAAGCATGTTTCTCAACTAAGTATAGTGCTACAAGTAGACTAATCATACTTTTTGCAGATTGCTTTGTTGTATGAGATCCGTGGAAGATAAGCTCCTTCTATTTTGTAATATGTCTGAAGTAGGAGAGCAAAAGATTAAGAAAAAGGCTGAAGCACTGGATTAAGGGTCAGAGGATCCAATTCCCATTTTGGGTGCTGGTTGCTTGGATTGAGCAAATCAATTGCCTGGAAAGAGTAGTTTCTTTTCCTCTCCTTGTCTGTTTGGTGCTGAAGATTTATGGACCCATTTTTCTTACTGATTTCAGGGAGACTGCTTGCAGTAAATACAAGAATGGTCATAAGTTGTTTGCAAGATTTAAACCTTAGATTAGAAGTGGGATTTCTTGGGCCTTGTGAGAAATCCTTTTGCTGCCACTTTGTAGGTGTTAGTATGCTGGTGTTTTAATGTATATGATCATGACAGCAATAGCCAAATCCTGGGCAGAGGATGCATTCTCCATATGATGTTTGAGTGGCAAGCTAAACAAAGCAGACTCTTTACCAATAATTGTGATATTGTTAATTTTACCCCAAGGAAGTCTGAATTATTGATTGAATTATGAGACTGAATGTCTATACTTAGCTTCAAAATCCTATGCTGTCTTGACAGATTATGCTGTTGAGACATATTGCTCTGAAGTGCTGTTAGTTATTTCTACGTGAAAGGGCAACCATGAGTTAGCTTATTGTTAGGAAAATAGAGACAATCTCATTCCTGTACCAGACCACCCAGACTTCCCTAGAAATACTTAAGTAACATAACAGCAAAAGAAATGCAAACTTAGTAGCAGTATTTCCAAAAACATCTTTTTCAGAATATCCTTAACGATCTGTAACTGCGGAATTACCCTCTTCTAGGTTTGGGGTTTGTTGGCTGGGAGAGGGAGGGGTGTTTGTGGTTTGGGTTTTTTTTTGGGGGGGAGGGGTTGTATTTTGGGTTGGGTTTTGGCTTTTGTTTTTAGTTTTTTGAGGGCAGCACTGTAACTTCAAAGGGGTTAAACAAATGCAACTGGGGTGGGACCCTTTTGCAAATGGCTGGTGCATGCAACTACACTCTTTCCCATAGGTAAGCATATTAAGTTGTTATAGCTTTCTGTCTTGTTTCTAAGAAAAGGATCTACTGGTAGAGGGACTGTAACAGGCAAGCTTTTTGTTAAACAACAAGCTTTGTTGTTTGGATACTGCAGCTTGTACTGGTGGAATATCTAGAAGCCCCGAGGAGGCTGAGGTAGTGTGGAAACAGAATAATAGTCACAAAAAAGACAACAGTCGAGAAAAAGAAAGTAGAGGAGGGGGAAGGAGGAAAAGCTGACTTAATAAATCAATGGGAAATCTGTACTGGGGGCATAAATAATGGTTTTAATAATTTTCATTCTGAAGAGGATTGGGAAGTGTAAGGGAATTAGCAGAAGGACTTTAGTAAAATAGTGTAGAATTAGGCAAAAGATGTATTAGAAGGTTAGTCATAGAAATAATAAAAGAGTGGAAGATATTTAAGTGAAACCAAAAATTGTAATTTGCTGTCAGAAAATAGGGGTTTTTTAAGCGATTAAAAGCAGGTGATATGAAGACCTATCATGCCAACTTGGAGAAGACTGAAATGTTAGATGGATACCATGGGAAACCTTAACTTCTGCTGCAATGTTGAGGACATGGGCAAATGTCTGTGGAAATTAATTCTGGAGTTTTAGACTTCCCAATCTGCTACTTTTCACTGGTAGTCCCAATTAGTGCTTAGGAGAAGTTTATCCTAATTCTTCTTAATTTTCTGGATATATCTTGTCACTCTATTCCTAATTTTGAGTGGGAACAGGCTTTCACACAGGGGATATTTCTTTCCTAGCTGTTCCCGTCTTCCTGTTTGTGCACATTGACGGTGGCTGTCCCACATTCTCAGTGAAGTCCTGGTCCTGCCTTACCTTGGTATGCTGGTGAAACTGATGGGTCTACAGCGTGATTCGTTAAAAACAGATTTCAGAAAAGAAGCAGGGGAAGGCAAACCCTGTGTTCTTGCTTTTTCCATTCTTTAGCCTTGATGAATAGTGAAGCTACTGAAAGGTATAATTGATGAATTGTACTAAACCACGCTGTTCTTTGTGGAGTTCTATAGTTTTGGTGGGGTTTTTGCTTGTTTTTTCAGGGGGATGAAGGCGGGTTGTTATTTGTTTGTTTGGGTTTGGGGTTTTTTTTTTCTAATATTCATTCAGGATTCTGACCTGCATAATTTGGGCCTATCCTTTAATACTGAACACAAAACTGTCGCTGAAACATTCCTTTTTTTCTGTAAGCAGTTAATTTCTTTCCTTTCAGACTGTATTTCATTAATTTTACTGACAAGAATGGAGCACCTAGGTGTGCTGCAAAACCCTGCCTGCAGTGGAGTTTTTGCAGAGTTCAGATAGATTATATTAATTACGTGCATTTTGTCATTTTATGGTGGTTTTTTTAGAGTAGCCTTAGAGACAGATTAAACTCAATTTATGTAATCGAATGTTTATTGCACTATGTAAGTTTTTCTCTGTCAAACTTGAATTGTAAAAAAGACAAACACAAGAAGCATACTGCTCCTTATTTTTTCCTCTCTGTGTATAGGCCCTTTCTTGGCGCTTTGGACCACTGATTCATTCATGCCTACTGCATGACGTCCAGTTCTTACCTTATTTGTGGTCATAACAGCTCCATGTCATCAACTTCAAAAATGTGACAGACAGACAAGTTGTGTTTGAATTTGTATGCTTTACTTCAGTCATTTAGCTGAGCAAGTAGGCAGATCATAGCAGTGTGCTGGACACCAGAGGATATGCATCATTAGGAAATTTTGGTGGCACTTCTTAGCAACTGCTTCCTCAAAGAGATGTGCCCTTCTTAGTCTGGTGGACTGGGAGAGGACATGATGGTGGGCTATCAGGCTTTTTAAATGTCTAGTCAATTTGAATTTTTATGGAAGTAGTCAAGAGTACAATATATACAGATTGTCTAAGGGTACAGGCACAGTGCCTCACTGTTATAAGGCAGGTGAAGAGTCTCTCAGATCCCCTCTATCAACAGTTAATTGTGGCTGAGTAGAACCGTGCTGTATTGCAGTGACCAGTGACCATGCAAGCTAGCTGAATGCTACTTTGAGTTTCTCTAATAATATGGATTAGGCCTCTAGTACACAGCTGGCTACTGTGACTGCAGAAAGCCATAATAAAGGGGTTAAATGATTTTATTTAACTTACCATTTCTATTGGAACAAACTTATCTCCTGGAATAGAGTTGATTGATTTTTAATTTGATTCCCATTTACTTGGCTCTTGCTAATGATCTGCTTGCAGAATGACCATGTAACAGGACTTAAAAATATCTTTACTACAGTTAAATAACTATAACATGCTGCATTTAGGACTTCAAAGAATGGTAATTGCCTTTAAAAGGCTTCTAAATTAAGATATACCATATATCTGGATTTCGTAGGTTATTTTGGTTAAGTTTAAAATGTAATATCAGTATAATTTAAGGTCTTATTACCTGTGTGGTGGGATGGATGTAGATTACTTATGCATAGCCTCTAGGCACAGCTTCTCTTCTGTATTTTTATGTTCCACTACATGTTACTCTGCTATAGTATGAAGGCGCAGCATTTTCCCAAAGCAAAGGTTTTTAGCTTGTTAGATACAGACAGATATGGATTGTGTGTTTAGGGTTGTTTCTTAACATTTTAATTTCTTCAGTGAGAAAAATCTGTACTTACACATGAATTTAGATAGGTTCATCACTTGTTACAAAATATTTCATAAATAAACATAATAATTGCTTCCTTTTCATCACAATATTGTACCAGCTTGACTTCTTCTGCCAGCCAACTTTCTTAGACTATCCAGAACTGCCAAAACATCTGAGATAGTACACATTCAATTACAGTATTATAAAGATAAACCATCTGTGGTAAGGTTTCAGTGTTACATAAGAATGAAAATAGGAATATGAAAAATCCCAGATAGGTTGTTATGAGTCCCAACATGACATAAATGAATTAAGTTAGTCTCTAGCATTGTTAAATAGCTATCACAGATTTTACCACCTACAATTAAAAGCAAAATTAGAAAGACTATATCAGATACGCTGTGAAATCCATTGAGAGAAAAGGGAAGTAAATTTTTTCAGAGTGTTCAATGACTAGTAGTAATTTTATCACACCTTCACTTTTCTAATGGAACCAAATTCAAACCACATTTAAGGAGTCTGAAAATAGGCTTTCTTTCTGTTATGTCTTACTCCACAGGCATGGGAAGGATAATGGACACTGTTCACTATTAATATTTATTTGTTGTGCATGTTTTCTCTGATGTCTTGCACTTAACTTCAGTCGATGTCTTTATACAGGTATAACATATTCTACATACTGCAATCTCTCTCAGGCTCCTCTCACACTGATCAAAAAAAAGCTGTGTGCAGAAGACGAAGTGCTGTATGCCCCACAGTTGGTACTTTATAGTAGTTGATGGCTTATAAATAGGTCTACCTCTCAGTGCAGCTCTTGCATAAGATTTTTATGTTCATATATTTTAAGCTAGATGTGCTGTATTTGCTAAGCTAAAATAAACTTACTAGTATGCAAGAGTTGACATAGGATGCTAATTAAAACCCATTTAGGTTTTTAACGTTCACTAGAATAATTTTTACCTCTTGTTAAAGACAATTAACATCCTCCACATGTGCAGAAGCATGGGGAGCTGAATAGAGGGAGAAGAAAAGTTTTCACTGCCTAGTTAGTTACCATTCTAATGACATTCCAAATGATTTAAATAGAAACAGAGTGTACACAATACGTTAGCTACAGATACAAAACAATTTATATTAGATACTCACTGTGTTATGTCAAAATTGGAGCAAGAAAATATTGGAGCAGGCAGAAGGAAAAGCTGGCTAGTGAGCTGCCGGAAAGAGAGTTGTTCCATAAGAACAACTTGGGGTTTGTTTTCTTTTTCCAGCCAGAAAATAACCTTTTCTTCTTTGATCCAACATTAGCCCATGTCAGGGTCTGTTCAATTGGTGTGTGATTTCCTGTTAGCAAAGAAAGAATGATGAGATGCCACAGCTATTAGATCCATCCCTCTTTTTATGAGTAAGAGGACTCTAGATACAGAGTGGGGTGCCCCAGCCACTCCCACTGATGCTTGGGTTTAGTTGGGAGAACAACTGACCACCTCCAGCTCTGTCTGAACCCACTGGCCATGAGGTAATCAATGGGAATTCCCTCTCAGGTGTTTCTTCAGAACAGCTGCATCAGAAACTCAGGAGAATACCAAGGTAAGTCTTTTGTACTCACATTACAGGGAAGGTAGTTGTCAGTAGCTTCACACAAACCTCTGAGCAGAAAAGGCTCAGCCTCTGAATTGTACTGCTCAGAATTGTACGGACTGAAACTGAAACAAGCATTCCCAGTGTTCTGGGCATTCCAGATGCATGTTCCCTTTCACACTGGGTAAATTTAAACCTGGAGCACTCCTGCTTTCCTGGGGATTGCTGAATACCTGTTTAACCATGCGAAGTGGTGAATGAATTCCTTGATTTGTTTTGCTTATGTGCACAGCTTTTACTTTACTTATTATATGGCCTTTATCTCAATTCATGAGTTTTCTCATCTTTCACCTTTATGACTCTCTTTCATTCCACTGAGAGAGAGTGAGCAAGTGGTTGTGTGGTGCTTATTTGCCAGCTGGAGTTAAACCATGACACCTCTCCATTTTTATCTGTAGGAACAACTAATATTTTATGCTTGTTAAAATACAAACTGTGATACATAAGAAATAACAGTAAATAATTGCAGTGACTTGGTTCTGTTTATTAACCACATAAACGATTTTTAAGTCTCTTTCCAATTGCAAAAGAAACTGTGTTAAACTCATTCTTTTTCACTTCTGTCTTTAGAATTAACTCCTCAGATACTAAGTCAACTTGAAATAAAGTATTTGAGCATGGAACGGCATTTCAGTGTAATTCTGCATGTGCAGTTTCTGGATATGTTTCTATGCATCTTTTTCATGTCAGAAAAATAAGTTCCTTCTCTCTGAACATCCCTTTTCATTTCTTCCCCCATGAAGAAAAGTGAGAGGGGAAAAGACCGCATGGCTTCCCCACAGTGGTGAAGTACTGCAGAGAACAAAGAAGGAGCAAACAAGGGTGCTGCAGGGGCATAGGCAGGTATGTAAGCCACTGTTGCTGTTGTGAGAAGCAGCTGTGGACCCATATACACAGACATCATCAGGATCCTTAACTTTCCAAAAAGAAAACTCTTTGTGGGCACCCTAAAACATAATGCTTAATGCTTTATGTATTTCCAGAAATATTTCCATTCTGGAGAAATGTTTTATGTATATGTACTTCTATACACAGATACCAAGTGCCTGTACTCACTGGCCATTCTGATTTTCTGGAGGGCTCCTTGGTTAAAATGACATGGATTGTGGTTTATGAAGGTGAAGAAGGGAATGGCAGGAGAATCTACAGGAATTTATTGAGTTTTTTTTACACTTATGAAATAAATATTTTGTTTTCCAGCCAGCACTCTGAAAATTGCTTCATCTTCTCACAGTTCAAGAAAAACAGTATTTTCAAAATCAATAAAATCTAAAATTCAATACAAACTCAACTGTACAGAAATGTTTCCATACATTATTTCAAAGTTGAGATGAACAGGCTTCATGTTCTAAGCCAATTTTCTCATATGAAAATCATATTAATGACAATCCAAAAACTGTAGTAGATCTGTGAAAAACTTAAACCCCTGTCATCCAAGATAAAAAAAACAGAGAATTTACAGACTTTTTAAAAAAACTGTGTGTGCCCATTGGTACTCCATGAAATCCTAAACTGAAAACATCTGACAAAATATAAGTAGAGAGATAAAAACATGAAAAACAAAACAAAACCAACCAACCCAAAAAAACCAAACCAAAACAAAAACCCAAAACATCCAAACCAGCTTCGGAATTCAGAAGCATCAAACTATTTTCTCTTTAGCTAGAGAAATGCATGAAGAGTACTAAGGGTTTTATCACGTATGGATGTGGATGGTTTTTGTGTTAAATGATTTTAGTTTACTGGAAGAAAATGAATTCTTTAAGAATACACAAGAGAAAATGTGCATTCATGTTAACTTGTGGTGAATGTTGACAGCAGTGAACTGTCAATTAAAATGTCTAAATTTCATATTTCTGTTAGGTGCTCTTCCAAAAAATAGCTTTAAAAATGGCATGCATTTAATGTTTTACTCATGTAACCTTTTCTTTTCTTTAGTTTGAAAATTTTTGTTGATTCCTGTCTTATTATTATTTGGTCCTACTGTTACTTGATCCAGCAGGCTGACTGTATAAAAACATATTTCATACATAATATGTAATTTAAATCTTTATTTTAAATAATATTAAATAATTCTAATATTTATATTAAAAATATAAGTATATTGCAGGTCAAAGGAGGTGAGCCTGCACCTATGCTCTTGGTCTCGTGTGACCTCACTTGGAGTATTATGTACAGTTCTGGTTTCCTCAACATAAAAAGGACATAAAACTGTTGAAGCAAATCCAGAAGAGGGCCATGAGGATGATCAGGGGCTGGAGCACCTCCCATATGAAGACAGGCTGAGAAAGTTGGGGCTGTGCAGCCTGGAGAAGAGAAGGCTGCATGGAGACCTCATAGCAGCCTTCCAGTATCTGAAGAGGGGCCTATGAGGATGCTAGGAAGGGCCTCTTCATTAGGGACTGTAGTGATAGGGCAAGGGGTAATGGGTTCAAATTTAAACAGGAGAAGTTTAGATGGGATATAAGGAAGAAGTTCTTTACTGTGAGGGTGGTAAGGCACTGGAAATGGTTTCCCAAGGAAGTTGTGAATGCTCCATCCCTGGCGGTGTTCGAGGCCAGGTTGGACAGAGCCTTGGTTGACATGGCTTAGTGTGGAGTGTCCCTTTCCATGGCACAGGGGTTGGAACTAAATGATCTTAAGGTTCTTTCCAATCCAAACTAATTTATGATTCTATATATAACGTAAAAAACAATTCTGACCAGATAAACAGTCAGTCCTGACCATATAACCTGCTGTTAGGTCTGCTTTTTCCTCCCCCTCAGCTGAGTAGCAGTTCATCAGGAAGAAGTATTCAATAAACCACATGTGCATATGTATACTCACACATGTGAGTGTGCGTATGTTCATATATACATATGTATCTCTACTCATATATAATATAGTTTTTCTCTTTGCTTTCACTTAAAAGTCCTGATCAGTAGTTGCACCACAGAGGTCACACAGGAACAATTTGGCACAGTCTGAGAGCGCACTGGCTACTAATGACCTTTCATAAATTTAAATCTGCGGTATGAGGAAGGTTAAATTGAAGTGTGCATTTGTACAGCAGCTTAATGGTGAAATTTTCCTCTTGGGTTGGTTTAAGATCATTATAGAACATTTAATATATAGTGTAAAATTCAGTCCAAATGTTATTCAGTCTAGATCTTCTATCCCATTTTCCAAACAGCATATTCAAGTCATTGAAAAAAAAGAATGCAGAAAGAAGCTTTTGGATGTCTTGCGCCTCTCTGTTTTTATTTTAACAGTATAATTCAACCAACAGTAACTTCCAGAAAGAATAATACTGGAACAAAGAGTATAAGGGAAATATACACCTATATATATAACCCTAAGCCAAGTATCTGCAGCTGTGTGGCTTAAAGTTCCCCATCAACTTGTGAATTACGTAAACTGCTTTTAATCTTTAGTTTTCAGGGCCACTTTCAAAGTTTCAGTGCAGTTATGAACTAGACATATAGGCCCTCTGCCCTTAGGATTTGATGACTAATTTCTAATGAATAATATATTTGATGAATGTTTTCCCCTTTGTCTTTATAAATGATCAGGGAATATAAAATAACATCTAGTCAAAACTTAGAGAATCATAGAATAGTTAGGGTTGGAAAAGACCTTAAAATCATCTAGTTTCAACCCCCCTGCCATGGGCAGGAACACCTCACACTAAACCATGACACCCAGGGCCCTGTCCAACCTGGCCTTGAACACTGCCAGTGATGGAGCAATCACAGCTCCTCTGGGCAGCCCTGTCCAGTGCCTTACCACTCTTACAGCAAAGAACTTCCCCCTTATATCCAATCTAAGCTTCCCTTATTTAAGTTTTAACTCATTACCCCTTGTCCTACCACTACAGTCCCTGATGAAGAGTCCCTCCCCAGCATCCCTATGGCACCCCCTCAGATGCTGGAAAGCTGCTATGAGGTCTCCACGCAGCCTTCTCTTTTCCAGGCTGAACAGCCCCAACTTTGTCAGCCCATCTTCATACGGGAGGTGCTCCAGTCCCCTGATCATCCTTGTGGCCCTCCTCTGGACTTGTTCCAACAGTTCCATGT
>WYDI02020552.1:0-32668 GCA_009867235.2 Psittacus erithacus | reverse complement strand
CGGCCTAGCATTTGGTCTGCTTGTACAACTGCTCCAGAGAGCCATGCCCTTTCTCATCAAGCCATTCCTCAACATTCACCTGCTTCTTTCCACTCTCAGTTGACTCCAAGACACGCATCTAATCCATTTATATCATAATTAATCCTGGCCTTCCCTTAACTTCTACTCTTTTCTACTTGACATCCTCTGACTCCCACAAATTTATATTAAGATGCATCAGAGAATGATATTTTTATTGCAGAAGAAGTCTATGGGAATCAGTATTTGGGATTATATTTTTTACCTTAGATAAATCACAGAATAATAAATGATAGAATGGTTTGGGTTGGAAGGGGCTTTTAAAGATCATCTAGTACAAATCCCCTGCCATGGACAGGGACACCCTCCACTAGCTCAAAGCCCCTTCCAACCTGACCCTGAATATTTCCAATGGTGAGGCACTCACAACTTCTCTGGGCAAACTGTTATAGTGTCTCATCAATCTCATTGTAAAAAATTTCTTCCATATATCAAATCTAAATCTACTGTCTTTCAGTTTAAAGCCATTGCCTCTCAGGCCTTGGTACAAAGTCCCTTTCTTTTTTATAAGCCCCCTTTAGGTATTGAAAGGCTACAATAAGGTCTCCCTGGAGCCTTCTTTTTTCTAGGCTGAATGAGACTAACTCTCAGTCTTTCTTCAAAGGAGAGGTTCTCCAGCCCTCTGATCATCTTCATGACCCTCGTCTGGACTTGCCCCAACAGGTCCACGTCCTTCTTATGTTGGGAGCCCCAGGGCTGAACGCAGTATTCCAGGTGAGATCTCATGAGAGTGGACTACAGGGAAAATGAAAGGGAACATCATGGCATTCCTAAAACTATTTCAATGTCAGGTGGCATATCTATTAAATAAAATTGAGTCATAACTGACAGCCAAGCAAAGAGCTTATATCCAGTTAATTGTGCAGGATTTTTTTTTTTTTTTTTTTATTTTTTTTTTCTTTTATTTTTAACACATCAGCAAATGGATCAGAGAAGAAGCACAGAATGGGGTTCTAAGCTTGCCCATCAAAGTCCTTTGGATACTCTCTACACTGTCACAGTTTTACTCAATTATTATTTTGGACAAACAGCTTTTTTAGATTCCTGGCATCATAGTGGTCCCCTTTAACAAAATGACAGGGTTCTCATCAGGTTCTCCCTGCTGATGCAGAATCTACTCCGGGAATGAAAGTGTGTAGATTTTAATTCTATCAAGACTATTAGAAAAAAACATAGATTCTGTCAGCTGCTGTATTTCTGAGTAGTATTTCTGAGCACAACCATACTTCAGAGACCTAGAAGGAAGGATTTCTATTCGTAGATCCCAAACACCCTCACACAGAAGATACTTGTCCAGATATCCATCAATGTCTCTCAAAGTTTTCAACAGAAACCTTCTCAGATGTAAGAAAAGGCTACAGAGGTAGGTCTGTTTTGACTCATCTAAAATCTTTCAGAATTTAAATCTAGGTATTCAAAAATTCTTTTATCATAAGCACAAAGACAATCTCTATACTGAAAGTTACTTTAAAACATTAAGATAAATAAGGTAATTGTGGATGTTTAGATTGGCTGCCAGATCCACTGATAAATCTGAGAAAACCATCTTAACCGGAAAATTATTACAGGCTTCTGGGATGTATTCTTTAATAAACCTGTGAATAAAAATCACCTGGCTTTAAATCTTATTTTAAGTGCATTTAAATTCAGTACTGACTTACTTATCTATTCCTATATCTGTGACCTTTATTTGAAATATTAATTTTATATCTTCTGTGCTCTTACAGAATATGAAAGGATTTCTATTTACTGTATCTTCCGCAGATCACATACTTCTGTGATGTGGATCCTGTGAGTAAATGTTACTGTTTTCACTACCTCATTTCTTTTAATTTAAATCTTAACACACCGATAATGATTTCACAATGTCATGAGCAATGTCAAGGCATTTTCTAAGCTGAATGTGAATGTTATGCAAAGCCCATATTAGCCCCTATTAAAATTCAGCTATATTAACAGCAGCATTTGGCCACTCTCTAAGAATTTTATTTCCAATCAAGCCTTAATTTATCCAGAAAAACTGCTCTGCAATGCATGCATCCAGGACATTGCACCATGAATTCAATCATCTTTTGTATGTCCAGAAGGGAAGAAACAAAATGTAATAGAACAGGATACTACTTCACTAATCTAGAACTGGTAGCCATATAAAAACAGAAGGATGATTAAAATGCATATTTAAACTCTTCAAATGCCACCAATATTTTAAATGTAAATAAAGGATTTCTTTTCCTACAGATAAAATGTTATTGGAGAGCACTCAATTTTGAAAGATGATGGCTTTTTGCAGCCAGAGTCTGAGAAACCTCCCTCCCTGCCCTGAAGGACCTCGAAGGGGTAAGCCAAAAGCAATTACTTAGTAAGACATTTGTCCAGGTGCCTACCAGGGATGATGGTGAGTGGGAAGATTTATTTTTATACTGTGGAAAGTGTGCTTTATGTTTGCAGGCAGAATCAAAAAAAACTGTTTGCCCTGAAGATCTTACAGGCTACTTACAAAAAGCTTTCAGTGTTGCACCTTCTCTATAAGCCCTGAGGAGTAAAGATCTTTGAACATTGGGGAAGAGTCAGAAAATATATAAACTATGTCGTCAAAAAGGACAAGAACAGGAGTTTATACTGTAAATGCTACAAACCCCTCCTGTTCCAAGCTGGTAAAGGAAATTGAACATAGGAGGCAAGAAATATAGAACCTGGTATAAATCACAGAAAGATAAATAAAAATCTCTCTTTGCTTTCCCTGAGCTTTGCACAAAGGCTACAGTTATGTTTTTAATCACCATGTTATTCATTCAGTTACTTCCTCTGGGAACTGAGAGCAGCTCCACACCTATCAATAGATAACTTCAAGTTCTCTTGATTGCTCACTATTTTTCTCAGTGCTCTGGAAATAAAAATTAATATTTCTGTCATCTTTCTTTACAATATAAGATTTTGGTACCTTTGTGATTCTTCCAGAAGGAAAAAGGACGGGCTTAGAGAGATAAGAGTATATAAGCTGTCACAAAAATTGCATTAACCTGCATTACTAAATACTAGAAAAGCAACTTCAACATTCATGAACTAATAAGAAAATGCATTCATATTTTTGCTATATAGAAATTTTTGCTTTTAAGAAAGGTTAGTACCTTTAAAGCCAGTTGAGGATTTTACTTTGCTCTAGAAACCATGAAGAAAAAATCAGACCTCATCCTTTTCCACAGTTATACCATTAAAAAATATACATAAAAAAAAAAAAAAGCTGTACTTTAGTGTATTTTTTTTTTTAACACTGTGGTATCTATAAGTATCTTCATTTCTGGATTGAGTAAAAGGTATGCAATGTTTTGCAAGATGTGTTTCTTTGAAGTTTACTATTGTCACGTTTCTGAAGAAAAAGTTGAGATAACACACATTATTTCAATCTGGATACAATTTTCATTATGATAGATTGAGTAGTTGGACAGATGACTCATTTTTTTCCCTTCTGAATCTGAAATGTGGAAATTGAAAAAGTTTTCTAGTTTTCCCCTAGATAAGATATTGACAGCTGAGTTCAGTACAAAGTTGATATCTTTGTAACTATCTTTCTATGATCAGTACTTTTTTGGTTCAGTGAGGGAATCGAAAAATGCATTGTGTGAAACTTAGAACAAAAATTCAGGGAGGAATATTTTACATCTAGATGTATATCCATCCACTAAATAGTGTTCTAAATAAAGAGGAAAACTAGTGTTTAGTTTCTGTCTTAAAGCATTTTATAATATCAGCCTACTAAGCTTATGGCATTGTTTTGCATCTCTTTTTTGTTTGCTCAAACCTTTCAAAAGTGAAGAACGGGCATACATGAACTTTATGTTTTAGACAAGAAGGAAAGTAGCAGAAAACTGTTGATTCCAGAAGCCTTGAATATTTTATCCTGCTACCCTACAGTGCTTATGTGTTCATAATGATGGTAAGGAATTGCCAATCAGTTAAGTAAAAGGAAGAAGATTCTCAAACCTTAAGACCTTTCCTAAAGGAGAGATTTAACATCATTATTTTTGAAATATGACCTTCCCAGCAGCATTTGTAATTATACTTCCAAATTAGAACTAATGTACTCTCAGAACCAGTCTCTCAGTTACTGACTGTATCAATTCCATTCCACAGAAAAAGTGAGCTTTCAAAATTATGTTGAGTAGTTTATACTACAGAGAAATGCAGTTATTCTTGAATCCTAAATAATAATAAGAGTCATCTACTTTGTGAGGCACTAGCAATGAATATTAAATGCAGATTCATCTTGCTGTCATACTTGGAAATAAGATGTAAAATGAAATAAAATAAAATTTACTAATGTTAGGAACATTTTTTACTCCTCTGTCTACTTCTATATATTAATTTAACAAATAGTGAAATAAACATATCTATACTGTTCATAAGCTATTAGCTATTTGTTGCCAGATTTCTTTTGGCAGATAATTTGACTTACACTGTATTATATTTATGGTGCATGGCTGAATCCTGTATCATAAGTTAATTGAGACCTTACAATAGCAAAAGGGTGGACAACATATTGGGAAGACAGCGGGATATTCTAGAGATTGTTACTGAACCTCATCTCCTGTGGTAGTGGATCCTCAGAATAGAAATAAAATAGTTCAGGCTAATGAAAACAATCTGCTTTGTGCCACTGAAGTGATGGATTGCTCCAGAGTGAGAGGGTAAAAATTTCTGAGGGTGCACAAACCACTTTCCATCTTATTTTTATTTCATTTTATTTGATTCTAGACTTCTAGGAAGAGAAGGTTTCTGCAAATTTTGTCAAACATTAACATAATTCCCATAGAAACTAGAGGTTAGAGATTTCATCTTCTATCTCTGAGAATGACCTGATGTTCAGGTTGCAAATAGGTACTCACCTGAGGAGTGGGTACAGATGTTATACACCTAATGGCACTTAGCTAGATTCCAGAGCATTTATCACACACACAGTCACATGCACTGTACACAATGCACTGTACACAATTATATTTTGAACAATGGCATTTATATCTTTCACATGTGGCCCTCAGAGCCATAGTCTTTGAAAAAGAGAGGATACACCTGGAAGGAGAACTCATAACCTTTCTCACTTAACTGCTAAGACTATAGATCAGTATGTTGGTTCTCCTGCTCTTATTTTCACCCTGTTCTTAAACTTGCAACTTTACAACTACTTGCCGCAGAATAAAGGCAGGAGACTATTTTCTAGTGTGCAAGTCTAGTCTTCTAACTGCCAAAGGTCCTTTCTTGAAGGATGGAAACAAGTGAAGTGGGGTTAGAATCAAGCTGCTACTCTTCCCTGGAAACATTTTTACCAAGAGTTACACAGCAGTATTTCATTTGTCTTTGTTTTGCATTGACAACCAGTGCAGCTGCTGTGCACTGAACTCACTGCTGCCTGCTGTGTGTACATCTACATTTGCGTATTAGCTCCCATCAAGATTATTTTTACGCGAATCTCCCAGTTTCCTCCACTTACTCTATGTCCTTTCATATCACAGAAATTACTTCTTCATGGAAATGAACAAGAAAATGCGTTCCAGAAACATACCTAATGTGGGCTAGTTGCTAATAGACATTGATGGGACCACACGAGATCTACTTCAAATACCTGCAGTGAGCACATCATGTCCTCAGCACGAGCTGTTTGTTTTATTGTGCAGGACTACACCTATTCCACCACACAACCTGCTAATGCAGACAGCCTATGAGCATTGACCAGTCAGAGCAAGACTCTTGTGTTTTAACCCCAGCCAGCAACTAAGCCCCATGCAGCTGCTCGCTCACACCCTAGTGAGAAAGTGAGCACACACAGAACAAGGCCCAAAGTGAAGCCCAAAGACTATTCACGGAATTGGTCATGCTATGTTCTCAGGGAAAAGTTCACCTCTCCATAAAAGGTGCTGAAGTGACACGATATCTCTCTCATCTAACTAATACTGTTGTGATACACACCAATTCCTGTCCGCATCTTCTGGGCTACTCCAGGATAATAGGTTGTATAAGAAGTGGCAGAACTCAGTATGTAGGAGCCTATTAGTAAAGAATTCATACAGCTTATGAATTCTTTGTTAAATTCCAATATTCTATTGCCTATATATGGAAAGTAAATTATCTGAGATCTATTGAGCAACTTCTAATTGCACATATTTAGCAATGTCAAGAGTGAAAACCAAATTTCCTCTCAGTACTGGTCAGTTTAACACTGACATGGAGTTAATATATATCCAAAAATTAGCTTTAAAGCATAAATCCAAGAAAATACTAAGAAGTGTTCTCGTCTCAATGGTTTCACAAAGAAAATTATACTTGTAGAAATGAGAAATAAAAAGAAGACAGAAAAGGGAAATTTCCAGTTAGACAAAGATAGAAAGATAGTAGGAAACCTGAAAAGCTATGAATGAATGGGAAAAGGAGCATTCTAGAACACATGAGGCAGTGTAGTGAATCCACTTTCCAGAGCACGGTATTTATTTGGATTCATGAGACATTAATAAAATCTTTATTACCTAGTAAATGATATTTTCAAGTACTTATCTTATTTAGGACAAAGAATTCAGGTTTGTTTTGGAAATGGATTCTGTCCTCCATAATATTAAAAAAAAAAATATCTCTTTGCAATGTTTACAATCAGTAAATGTAGGATTAGGTGCATATAGAAGTATGATACCAGAAGTATAGCCCTGAATGAAGACTTTTAAGCATTGTTTACTGTTGCTTATAGCTTCCAAAACAGGCCACAAATCCCTTGAGCTAAGTTTTTCCATCCTCATTTTCAACTTAAAGGTGATTTTTTTTTTTGTAAGTGTAGAAAAATATGAGTTAGCTGCTTTGGAGTTACCTGAGCATGAAAATTTTTTTTTTCAGGCCTAAATATGACTTTTTTTTGTACTCTAATAATTTGAGAATAGTTTCATTTTCAAATTTAGCCTATGTACTGTCACCTATAGGAAGCATTGGGGAAAAAAAAAAAGAAAAGTATATATTAAAAAAGTAGTCAGCTTCTGAATTTGTTACTGTTGTTTCTCTTTCTGCATGGTGGGAACTATCCTGCTAAAACATTTGTAACTGTAGAATCCTATATTGATGCAATTTTACTGTTGGCCGTCCACGTATTTGAAAGTAAAAGAAACAAAACAACAGCATCTGTTATTTAATCTGTGCCAAAATGCAATAATGTTGGCATATATACCAAAAGAAAACATATATGCCAAGACACTAAGCTGAAAGTTCCAGTACTTGCCGTATGCATACCATATAACATTGAAGTTTTTTATTTTGTTGTGGTTATGCTAAACTTTATGTCATTTTAATTATGAAACATATCACAACAAGCAAGCCCTTATTATGAAAAATGGACTATTTATATAAATTATACAACTGATTTAATGCCTGGACTTGATTACGATCAATAAGTCCAATTTTCCTAAGGGCTCAAGTCAGGCTTTAGGCTTTTTAGGCTTTCCTAAATCAGTTGCAAAATGCAGCATCTAAAGTCACTGTGAAAATATTTTGAGCAACCTAAGGATAAATCCACACTATACAATAAATTACTCTAAGGCTGAATTAGGCTGGGGTATGTCTCTGCAATCAGCTGGTGCAGTCAGATCTTGGAAGACATTTTGGAAGCTGAATTAGCTGCATCACCTATGCTTGAACGTCACCCAAGAACAAGACTGTACTTGGCAGCAGCATTGTGCTCCAATGATTGTAGTCATTGATGTTCAATGATTGTAGTCAAAGAGCTAGTGATGTTGTTACCAGCTGAGAATGATGGCTCTTATTAAATGGGGTGTGTACCACTACTCCATTATAGATACAGATAAAGCTGTTGGTTGAAAACCAAGAAAACAGAGATTATGAGTAAAATATTAGTTGTCACAGGGTAGGGAAGTCACCTAGTCATCTCCAAGATCTCCAAGATTCATGTATATATACATTAAAATAGCTGTGTATATATATATAAAATAATATACCTGTATTTTAAACCATGACATTTATATATGTGTGTATATATATATAAAATATGGAAAGGTGAGTAAAGAATGGGAAGTTGGATGATTTTATGAAGTTATTCCAGGGAGTAAGGCAGCAGATCAAGAAGGATATTATGAGATATTGTAAGGCAATAAAATGGAAGATGAAGTTGACTGTGGATTAATGTAAAATGTAGCACACATGGAGAAATTATTCCAGTTTCATATATTAACAGCTGGGCTGATGATGAACACTACTGTTCAGAAGCAAGACAGGCAGTTTCATAAAAACATTAGCTCAATGCTTGGCAGAAGTCAAAACAAATGAAGTGTAAAGAATTATTAGGAAAGAAATAAGGACTATAAACAGAACATTATGCCACTGTGCAAACTCAGGGTCTGCCCACAGTTGTGCAGTTCTTGTGCCCTCAACTCTGAAAAGGACACAGGAGAACAGGAAGAGTTTCAGGTGGCTACAGGAGCTAACTTAACCTAAGGGTATATTAAAAAAAAAAAAAAAAAAAGCAAACCTAGTGGGTTTAAGAGCATAGTCAAGAACCAACTGTTCTCTGTCTTTTCCCATGTAAATTCTAGGACCGTGAAATGAAGAGCATGAACACTGATAAAATATAAAATTGGCTAAATGAATCCTTGATACATTAATCTATATTATATCTTGGTGTTCTTAGTGAACAGACACCTTAATCCTTCCTGGATTGACCCTCATCAACCTAGACAAAGCAGGTAGTTCATCCATGGAAATATATGCTGAGAATCTTTTTATCACATGGGCACACTAGAATAAAAATGAAAAAATAAGGGAGCTGTTGCAGCAAGTCCAGAGGAGGGCCACAAGGATGATCAGGGGACGGGAGCACCTCCCGTATGAAGACAGGCTGTGAGAAAGTTGGAGCTGTTCAGCCTGGAGAAGAGAAGTTGCATGGAGTCTCATAGCAGCCTTCCAGTATCTGAAGGGGGCCTGTAGAAATTCTGGGGAGGGACTCTTCATTAGGGACTGTAATGATAGGACAAGGAGGAATGTGTCCCCCTTGTGTTTAAACAAAACAGGTCAGGTTAGATATAAGGAGGAAGTTCTTTACTGTGAGGGTGGTGAGGCACTGGAACAGGCTACCCAAAGAAGTGGTAAATGCTCCATCCCTGGCAGTGTACAAGGCCAGGCTGGACAGAGCCTTGGGTGACATGGTCAAGTGTGAGGCATCCCTGCCAACAGCATGGGGGCTGGAACTAGATGATCTTAAGGTCCTTTCAAGTCTCATCATTCTATGATTCTATACTGCAGGTTTCTTTGACAACCATCATTTTAGTATGGTGATGGCTAAGATTCCTGAATACTGAGGGCAACATATTATTTAAATCTAGAAACTGCAGGGAACTGCATTGCCATCATGTTCCTCAGTTGAACAAGGATATCACTGCACATAGTTCTGAAATGCTGAAGAAAGTTTAGTAGTCATCATAGAATCACAGAATGGTTAATCTTCCCTTTATCACTAGGTACTATTTCCATTTGCCATTTTATTTCCTATTTAATGCTAATCATTTTGTGTGTATATTGTACTGCAGAATGAGATTGTTCCTTTAATGGCATCCACAGTAGTGTTCACGTGCATGTAGCAAGGGTAAAAACAAGTTTATAAAGAAAAGAAAAAGTAACTATTGTTTTGCTAAACAAGAAGGCCTCAGACCCAGCCACACAGATATCCAAAAATATTTAGCCATATCTGGGCTTAACATCTCAATCCCCAAGCAATTTGAAATACAATGTCCAGAAACAAATTTAGGTGCAATATGGATAACTGAATCTGTATTGTGACCCTCAAGCCCTTTCAAGAATATGAATCCTTGGGATGCTAGAAGTCTTCAGGTACCTGAAATTCTGTTATCTTCTTCTCTGAAGGCACTTTGAACTTGACAGTGGTGATTTACTGACTTAGATCAAGCCTGTCTTGCACAAGAATTCACAAAACTATATTTTTTTTAATTACATTTTTTGCTATTTTACTTTTCAAGATCAGAAGATTGAGAAGAGCACTGGCAACAGTGTGTTCACAGAATACATTTATTGAATGAGTACCGTAAAAATAGCAGATTTAACTACCATTTTCCTGAAGAAGGAGGCCAGAAGAGTTGCCAATGTCCTTTAGATAAGGATTTAGTGCTTAGGACATTCATCCAGGACATGAGATATTCTTGGTTTTATTTCTCCTCTGCATGAGGAGACTCAAAACCAGAGTTTCTATTTCTGCACTTTACACTTCAAATACTTAATCAGCCCTTGGAGCTGAAGCCGAACTCCAGATGTCTCAGAGGAAAGTCATAAGCACTAAATTGTAGTCCTCGTTCACTCACTTTTTCTTTATCCCATCTTCTGTTCTCCAGCAGTTAGTCCAGAAGTGCTTTAGACTAAGTGGAAAAACTTCAGACAGTGCAGATGGGACCCCTCACACACTCACTTCTCATTTGTCAGCCTAACCCACTGTTCCCTGGCTTTAGAGGTCTATCCCATTGCTCCAGATGTAAAAAAATCCCTGCAGCCTACAGGCTCTGCACTCACTGAGCAGAGCATTGTTTCAGGACTTTCAAGCCAGGAGATTCCTCAAACACTGAGTACACAGCCTGGGCTGGCCTGAGAGAGTTTTAGTCTATGCCTGTTGCCTAAACTGTTTTAGTTTAAACTGTGTCTTAGGTATGGTAAAAGACCAGCAGGTACTGCATAACAAATAGCTTTGTTGTGCCAAGGGAGAGTGGGGGAGGCTGATCTGCTGCTTCCACAGTTTAGGCAGCAGTTAATGAGAAGTAAGCAGGCTGTTAATGAAAAGGAAGCAGGCTATTTTAAGAAAATATATGAAAAGTCATCTAGGCAGACCCAAGACTGCAATGGAATTAGCCCTCAGGACCAGCAGTGGACTCCTCCAGGCAAATACCTTTGGACACTTGCTGACTTGCTGCGTTGGCCCACCTCTTCTTGTGAGGAAGACAGTCACCACTGACCTTAGGATCCAGGGGTCTTTGGAAGGGTTAGCCTAATACTAGAGACAAAAGAAGGTACAGTGGATTGTTCTGTGCAGCAGTTTTAACTACATGAAGCTCTTTTGTATAAATTCATACTATGTCTGTTATTGTTGCTGTGTCTAGACTAGTATAACTGTTGAATTTTTTTACTAGACTACAAAAACATTAATGAGATTTACAATAACTTGTTATCTGCATATACATGGGGTATTTTCTTTTGTCCATAATAAGATTTTGTTTACAAAAATAGAATGATTACTGCCCAATTTTTAAAGAAAAATGTTTAGGCTTTTTCTTTCAAAGAACACAAAGTATAATGACAAGTGGAGAGCTTACTTAACTCAGAAAAGACAGGGTTTAAGACACCTTATTACTTTGCCTTTGAATTCCCACACAAAATTATTGTTCTATTTCTGACTTTTTGCCAGTACAGATTTTCTTGTTCTTACCGTGTTCATGTGAGAAACCTATTCCAGCAGTCAGGCAAATAATACTCAACATTTTGATACTCAGTATTGCACTTACTTACATTGCTCTTGGGTTTGGACCTTTCTTTCACTTTCAAAAGTCATCTAAAGCTAACAAACCCATTTAAGTTAAATAGAGTTTCAAATTAGGTTAAAAAAATAATTAAAACATGAACATTTACATAGATTAAGTACACCTACAACAAAAATACTACATATTAAAGTTGTTCTGAAATTGGTATGAATTAGGCACTTAAGTACCCAAACAGCACAAGGTGTTCTTTATATTACTTAAGCAGTGGAAGAATCTAAACTACAATGAAAATACAGGTTCTAAATCATGAAAACAAATTTGAATGTTCCATTTGGTTTATGTTGTAATATGTTATTCACTTAACAATCCTCCATAAGTTTGGAACAGTCATTGAAAAACATTTTTGCATAGATTATTGTACTATGGTAAATATCATTTCATTTGTGAATCAGTAGCTCTTACCCAGCTTGAAAAAATCGGGGAAGTATTTTCTGAGTACTCCAACTTTCAGAGTTTAGACCCAAAAGAACTGTTTATTGAACAAGGGATCCAGGAAAAAAAAAATGCAAAGAATTTGAAATATATTTGTTGACAAAATGTTAAGTTTGCTGTATTAAAAATTGTTTGAACAGCCTTTGTTATGATGATTTTTATGGAATGAAGGGACCACTAAGAAGTAATTCTGGTTTTGGGTTTCCTTTACTGACCTTTCAAAACCCCAGAATCACACTGGAGAGAACACGTGTTCTGAAACATAAACATGGTTAGAGAATTCTCATCAGGTCCTCTGCTACACAAATATTTAATTACCTCATTTCACAGTCTAAGATTAAAGCTGATGATAATAAATGTCAGTATAAAAAGAACATTCAGATCCCTAACAAACATGTAAGGTAATTAACTATTAGATCCCTTCTTAAGAAATTGCTTCTCAAAATCTGTTACTAGCATTTAACAGCTAGGATATTAGCTAATGGGCAGAAACAGTTCCAAGGACAAAGAGAATAAGATAAAATAGCAACTAACTTTAGTAAAGATGGATTTTTTCAAAAGACTGCTAATATTGTATATGGTAGCAAATGCTCTGTAAAATGGGAGGATTTTGCAACAAGCAGTACGATAATATACCTATATTGCATCCCAGTTACAAAAATACAAATGATTCTACTAAAGTTAAAAGGCCTCTTGATTTAAATTTATTACAGAATCTTGGGCATTATTTTGATTCCGATAAGAATATTCAGCTCTTTTGCACACAAAAAGATTGGTTTTTTAAGAATTATTTGTCAAAAAAGGTGAACTTCCTACCAGTGTAGTAACTTTAGCAATGAACTCACTGCATAGTTTATCGAATGAAAAGTGAAGTAAAGCTAATTAAAAGTTGGTATATTGAATTCACATTTTGGTACGTCTTTGTGACTTTAAGAAAAAGCATTTTAGTTAAAATTAGGACATAGGAATGCATTTTCAAAAATTCACATGAAAAAGAAGATAAGTGAAAGTAAATTTTCATGCTGCAAACTGAGCACTTAGAAGTGTTCTAAACCTGTGACATTAAAGCAACACAATGCAGAGGTTTTGTTTGTTTAAGAAAGTATACATTTTTATATATATATATATATATAGCTTCAACTAGCATTTCTCTTCACTTTTAAATAAGGGACAAGAGAGAAGAATCTTGTGGATGCAAATCGTGTAAGAAGCAATTTCAAACTAATCTTTTTTCCAAAGTGAATAACTACAGAGTTTCAGCCAGAATGTCCCATTCTGGTTTGCTTTTTTCTTTGCACAGGGTTGAAACAAATAGCTGGTGATGACTAGAAACTTTGTCAGGTTTATAATATGATTGTGTAATTTTGTTGTCTCAAATAAACTTATAGAGTTACTACAACCAAGTAATTGGCAGTTTGTTTTCATGATCATTTGGATTTTCCTGGCAAAAAAATAAGACAGCAAAATCTGTTACATTGTCTAATAAACCACTTTAACTGTGGATTTTTGGTTCATGCATCTGTATAGCTTAGGGTAAGAATCCCCACAGCGTTACTCATGTGAACATGATATTTGCATTGTATTTGCACTTTGTTTTATTCACTGAAGGTATGATTATGGAATGACAACTTCTAGCAGAACTTGAAGTGGTTTACAGCTGTACTTCTTAAAAGTATTTTTAAAAGGCAAGCACCATAATCATTAATAATATTGCGATCAATAGTGTTTAACAAGGCTATAAAAGTTAAGTTCGTGAATTAAAATAAGTCCAATAAGTGGAATGCTGAGTCAATGAGTGAGACTAGAAATCCTCAATAAAGGATTTCAAAGCAAAGAATGAAAAAAGTTTCATCACTTAATTTTTGTTTCCAGTGCAATTTCCAAAACCATTTTTACCTTTCTGTTGTAGCATGGCCTGAAACACAAGACAGATTTTCATTATGAGTCATAGCCTATTTTGATGGAGTACCTCTACAATCATATGCACTGCTGTTTCAACAATGTGTTAAAAAAGCATGAAAACATTGAGTTAGAGTGGTATTGAAACAAGGTCTAAGCACGTAATCTCACTACAGATTTCACAATTTATTTCTTTCCAGGTCCTGCTTCTGGCTTATTCCTTGACATGAGTAAATCACTAAGGAAGGCTTTAAAAATAAAAGTCCAGATACATGAATTTCTTTTAGAAATAAATATACAATATAAGACACTTAAAATTAAATCTGATAGGAATTAAATTATTTCATCCTGTTATTCATATCCAAACACATCTGAAAGTAGAAAGAAAAAAATTCTTTCATCAGTTTATGTTCAGTTATGAATTCACTGTGCTTGAGTGAAAAATACCTATTCGGGCATTACCAAATAAAGTTCTGGTGAGCAGAGATATACCAATGCGGTTGTAAATTCAGTGTTAAAAAAGGTATATAAAATTCATCCTTGAAAACACTTGTGTGCTAAGCTGAGCTTCTAAAAAAAAGACAGAAATCTGAAAAAAACACACACATAGTAGACTTTATTCAAGTTTCTGCAATAACACCACAACAGTTCCCTTTTTTGCACATTATCGTAACCTATCACAATACGCAAGTTGGAAGAGGCTTTGAACAACCTGATCTAGTCGAAGATGTCCCTGCCCATGCAAGAAGGAACTTCTTGAATACTTTCAAGAACTGCTTTACTTCATTTTAATATGCATTTTATGCCAATTACACTTTTTCATAATTGCATACACACACATGAGCACTCTCAAATCAATCTCATCTGGGGCCGTGAACACAAGCAGAATTGAAAATTAGGGTAAATATATCAATCAAAAGGGGAATTAGAACTTCTGAATGTTAATTTAAACCATATGTTAAGAGCAATAGTACAGGTAGGACAAGAATCAGAGCAAATTTTTATTCTTTCTTTTCATTCATAGCCTGCTAACGTCTCATATGTTTGGGAGTGGACTATGGATTTAATTTTTAAGCATCATCTAAATGAGGGATTCACTTCTTAGTACAACTGAAATCAAGGTCTTACTATTTTATTTCATTACATCCTTACTGTATAACCTTTGGCTTATCTTCAGATCCTAATGTCCCTAAGTCTGAAAAACTATCCTGGAGATACATATGAATTGGAAAAATGTTCAGAAAATTCCAAAGAACTTAAGTCAATATGTATTTCTTATATTGCCCATTAGTCCTTTAATTTTTTTTTACTTTGTTTAACAATATTAACGCTTAAAACAAAAACTTCCTGAAAATCGAAGTACTCAGCTTATATGAATATGAGAAAAGTTCTGTTTTTACATAATGTGTTTCATTGATGTAAGTCCAAGTTTTTTTGATGTTCAGGATGTGATATGTTATTTTATATTAAAATAACACCCAAACCTAGAATAAACTCTCATGTCTCGGTGTCTTTGGGACAGTGAAGGAGTGTGAGGTACTTGTGGGGATTCTTTTCTTTAGAATTGATTTAATAAAAAACAGCCAAAAGATAAATGCAATACTTATTGATATGCATGATACAAACTGAAATTATTCTTAGGAAAAAGGGATTTGCTACTGTAGAAAACATGCCAAGTTATTAAATGCTCTTTTATTCAGTAAAGCAAAATTTGGAGAAACGGTCACAAGGTTAGTATTCCATAAACAACATAATTGTCAATTCAAGAGTGCTGTGACTTCTCCTAGCTCCATTGACTGTTACAACAGAGTTCTAACTTTCCTTCAAAGATAATTGAGAAGATACATAAGTTACATTGAAATTAAATTAGAGACTATGTGGAAAGGTCTGAGAATAAATAAGTTTATTTTATTGTTTTTATATTTAAAACCTAAAGTATTAATTTGCTCTCAATAGTAAAATAATGAACTTGTAAGAATTGTTACCACATTGGAGCCTTGTACTCTGTATGTGTTCATATATTTGTGTAGAAAAAAAGAAAAGATAGGTATTAATTTTCCAAGAAAGGCAAATTATGTGCTTGATCTCCAGTTCATAATTTTCGGTAGTCTAGATAACATCTGCACACCTCATGTCTCTACAAAATGGTCTTATAGGCTATAATAATACAATGTAGTCCTATTTTCTGTGAATTTCCTTACTTTCTTCTTGGATATCTTCATCACTTCTGACAACAAAAATTACAGTGATTAGTTGAACCAAATAAATATCCTTTGCACAAATGAAATCAGGGTGGTTTATTTGTTTTCAGATTCCTGGGAGTGCAGAGATTTGCCCAAGGAGTGATTTGAGTATGTAATTTGAATATAGTCTTTTGAACAGATAATTTCAGGGGTAGAGCTGAACAACTTAATATAAACTAATGGCTTTTGCAACATTTGTTTTTCTTTAGCTAGAATACTCCACTCCAGCATGGAATACAATGACATGTTTTATTTCTGGTAGGGTATTTTTTAACATCTGTGTTTCCCTTCTCCATCTTCCCTGTTTAGCCTCAATAAATTCAATATTTATATAATATTTAACCTGCGGGTTAAAGCTTTGGCCTTTCAAATGTTCCAGTTAGCAGAGCATACCTCCACCTAAGCAGAGATTAAAATTGTAACAATCTCATCCTTTGCCCTTATTCTGGTTTCTCTTTATATTCATATCTCTCATCCTGATTTCCATAGATTTGTCTATGGGGAGTGTAACACCTAGATGAGCAGGAGACATGATTTTCCCTTGTGCTAGTGCAAGTTTGTATGTATGTCCAGCTCCATCAGGAGCCAAGGACTGTCTCACGCCCCGCTATTTTTTTATTCCATGACATGCATATGTTTTCAGTCTTGCTTTATATAACAAGAAGATATAGCTAGCATAGTTATAAACAGCTTTTGTCGTGTTCCCAAAGAGGAGAAAAGATATCAAGAAGATCACATCTGACAACCATGAATCACAAAATACACAAGACTTTCTGGGGTGGAGTTATAATGAATACAGTAGGATTCTCTTTTAGATTTTACCAGTTTTCCAAAATCAGTGGAGTCTGTACAACTGGTATCTGCCTGTGGTAATAATGCATATCACGACACAGCTGTTTAGTTGCACGTAATGTTCAGTAAATGATCACACTGTATCACTGACTTATCTCACAGGACAGGTATAACGAATTTCTATTTAGAAAGGATTTTGTGATTTACTTCTTTTTTTTAATGCGAATGTCTAACTACTGCTTTATCAGTAGTCAAAATTCTTGAAATATGATACAGAAGAGGAATTCACACAGATGAAAACTATATAATTTGAAAAGAAGAAAGTGCATGATGACATGAATAAATCATAGGATTGACTGGGGGAAAAGAAGAGTAAGGTTCTACAAATTTACTTTTTAGTTTGCTCCTATTTGATATTAATGAATGAATTACCTGGGATTTAAGATTCCAGATGAATTTTTAAGCAGACGTTTAGATGCCAGGAAATACCTTGGTGCTTGTGTATAATCTGTTTTCTTTCAAATGAAAATGATATTAGAGGTATCTCATGTTTTCGTATGATTTTAGAGAAAGTATACTTATTCTAAAGAATGCAAAAAATCTTGTGTGATTTGTCGGATTATGCAGCTATTTAAAAAAATCTACTGTGTACATAAGTTTATTTGAAATTTAATTCAGATATATTTTCAGCTATGTAAGCAAATGGATTTGTGCATCTCTTTCAGAGGTTCGGTAATTTTTTCTTCAAACACATTGGCCATGACTTCTATAAAAAAGGTGCTTTTAGTCTTGTATTGTCACTGACATAAATATGAATGATTTAATGAGAGCAAATGAAAAGGCATTAAAGCAACTCACTAGGTCTCTGTTGTGGAAATCAGATGAAGTTAGCATTTCTTTCTGATGTTGCTGCACCAGTTTTAAACCTCCTGTAAATATATGCTTTTCTCCTGAACACCAAAGAGTTGCAGTTGCTTCTACAGGATCACATTGCCACCTCCTTCTGGCAGAATTTTGGCCCAGCTCCTGCTACTATGTATGTTCATATTTGTGTTCAGAGACTTAGAGAAGGAACAGACAGAGGGTATCGTATCTTGGTAACTTCCTCAAATTTCTTGATCCTTTCAAGATCCGCTATCTCTTTTCAGAGATTACTGGGCAAAATATGTTGAACAATCATATGTGAAGTTGAAGATACCTATTTCTCTGACCATTTCGAGTATCTCCAAGGTTTGAGGCTCTGCACAGCCTCTCTGGGTATCCTGTGCCAGTGCTTGGTCACCGTCACAGTAGAAAAGTATTTTGTGATGTTCTGAGGAAACGTCCTGTGTTTCAGATTGTGCCCACTGCCTCTGATCCTATGATTGGACACCACTGAAAAGAGACTGGCTTTATCTTCTTTACACCCTTCCTTCAGATATTTGTACATATTGATAAGATTGGTCTTGAGCCTTCTCCATGCTAAAAAGCCCTAGCTCTCTCAGCCTTTCCTAATAAGAGAGATTCTGAAGTCCCCTAATCATCCTCGTGGCCCTTTGCTGGAATCTCTTCAGTATGTCCATGTCTCTCGTACTTGGAACACCAAAATTGGACCAGGTGAGATCTCACCAGTGCTGAATGGGGGGAAGGATTACCTCCCTCCACCTGCTGGCAGACTTTTGTCTAATGCAGTCAGAGACAGCATTTGCCAACTTCACAGCAAGGACCCCAAGGTTCTTTTCTGCAAAGGTACTTTCACTGTCGTGGTTTTTTTTCCAGCTGGGTTGCCCCTGAGAATACAGTGGTGCTTGGAGTTGTTCCTCCCCAGGTGCAGAAGTTCTCCTTGTTGAACTTCATGAAATTCCTAACAGTCCATTACTCCATCCTGTCAAAGTCCCTCTGGATGGGAGCACAATGATTTGGTTTATCAGCCACTTTTCCTCATTTTGTATCATCAACAAGCTTGCTGAGGGCAGACTCTGCCCCATCACCCAAATCTTCAATGAAGATACTAAAAAAGACTGGGTGCAGTATCTACCCCTGGGGTACACCATTAGTTACTGGCCTCCAACTAGACTTTGTGCAACTGACAACAACCCACTGGGCCCAGTTGTTTTAAGTACACCTCACTGTCTGCTCATCCAGCCCATATATCATCAGCTTCTCTGTGAAGATGTTACAGGAGACAGAGCCGAAAACATTAATGAAATAAAAGTTCCTAAACCATTTAAAAGTAGACACTAACTGATATCTCAAAGATGTCTTTCATGGGCTTAGGTGCTTGTCTCAGAAATACATGCAGAATTACATCCCCTGTGCAAATGGGGATGTAACACCTGAAACTCAAATATAGCACCAAACTGTTTTGCACAGAAGTTCAGCATTTTCCAGACTAAACAGAGAAGAAGATACTCTTTAAGCAATGGAGCACTTTGAGTAAAAAAATCTGTCACTTCCTTCTCTGCTACTCTAAAGTTGAAAAAAATCCAAAACCCCAAAACATGGAGGTCCAACTGAAAAGTATGCATTTGTCATTATGGGAAAAGATAGCTATTCCTGAATTAGATACTCTGGATACTCTGGATTTTAAAACCAAATCAAACCAAACCAAACCCCACAATAAGTTGTTTTGCGGTTTTGTTTTTTGTTTGGTTTGGTTTTTTTTCTGAGAAGTTGCTGTTCTACCATGTCATGTGTGGGCCATTCCTCAGACCAATTGGAGATGTGATTTCATTCTCTCTTAGCAGAAAAGAGACTCTGCTTTTTCTTGGGTTATTAGGAAGAAGCAATACAGTATTACTACCAGCATTTCCTCAGGCTTAGCCGTCAGAAAGCTTGCATATTATTTGACCACATTTATAAACCTGGATCTCATTGACAAATATAAGAATACCTTCTGGTTTAAGTATGAGTGACACAAAGTCAATCAAATCACTACCAGCAGGACTTTGCAGTTTTGCCCTGTAGCTGTACTGTGTAGAATTACACAAATATATTATTTTTGCAAAGCAAAAAAAACCTCTTCAAGTGTTTTAATGCATAGCAAAATATGCAGCTTTTAATGTATTCAACTTGTTGAATATATAACTTACATTTACATTTTATCTTCTCCAATTTGTAATAGAAGAAAATTGTTACAGAATAAGAAGCATAATATTAAACATTCTTATAAATATCATAACTTTTTTTATTTTTCTCACTGCTATAAAAATAAAGGTGCAAAATTATTTCATCACATAAAAATATGGAAATGATAAAAAAATCAGTTTGATGATTCTGAAGTTAACAAAGTAATTTTAAACTCCCACAAAATAACGTTTTGTTTATTCACTGGCAGCATACAAAGTATTGAACATCAACTGCAATATACCTATATGAGACTAAAACAATAAATTAGTGAAAAATACAATTTTAACAGAATATTATTGACTGTGCTTTATGAATAAACTAAAAACTTCTTGAAAAACAGAAGTTCTAAAAGATGTCTAAATAAATATATACTATACGCACAACACAGAGACTCTGTTAGCACAATAGTATGCCATTTCTTTTAGAAAATGTTATAAGATTGGCAAGATAAAATAATAAAAATTTTAGTATAGAATCTACAAGGGTAGAATTAAAGCTTAAAAGCAGTGGAAGCATTTCTGTATCTTCTAAAGCTGTGTGTGACATGATGTCAAAGTCTCATGTTTCTTCCCTTGGTTTCCCAGTCAAGATGAGGCTCTACAAATCCCTGTTCTATACATCAGTTTGCCCCTATCATGAGCTGCAATCTTTGCCAGCTTGCTGCAATTCTGATTCTCTTGTCATTCTTTTTTGCTTTAAAAAGTAAAATAAAATAAAATGTAAGGTCTTCAAGGAAAATTATTGTCTCATGTCTTTCCATAGTTCTTGGCAGTAATGCAATTGTTGTGTAGGATTAAGTGAAATGTGGTGGGGACTGACATGAAAGGAAGAAAATTAAGGTTTCATATGAATAGCTACTTTTTACATGTATTTATTAAATTAAAAAAAAAAAAAAAGAAAAAGAAACCAACAACCAGTAAAACCAAAACAGCAGTTCAGGGATCTTAATCTCTGTTCCCTAGATTAGCTGGATCCAGGATCGTTTATGTCTTTTTTCTCTCTAAAATGTTTTTGGCTCCACAGACTTCCACAGAACAATGGATACAATAAACAGCTGAGTCATTGCAGCAGTTAAATGGGTAAATATTTGTCTTTTCCTGAGTTATGCAACCGCTAGCCAATTTTTACCTTGCCTTTTGTACGTTTTCAGTGGAACTTAGCTGACCTTCAGGTGGTCTGTCTACTTAAGTTTGTTTCATAACAGAGCTAGAGACAGGAAGATAAAAGCACCTATCCATCTGTCTCTTCAGAATAAAATTTCCACATACATCTGGAAGACAACAGTAGATTGTGTAGTCAGGTTTCAAATATCTGCAACCTTTTTTCGTTACATTCAGTAGCAGCATCACTTGGGCTAAAAAAACCTACTAAAACTTGTAATACTCACAGATATTTTATTTTTATTCTATTATTTGCTTATAAATCTGAGTTGGTAAAGATGGCAAGAATCCAGTTTTCAGGAAAAAAAAGAAGAAATTAGTCATATGTTACACTGCAGTTAAGCTCTGTAAGGACTTTGAAACTCACACATCCTCTGGTGTGGAGATTGACCAAGTAGCCTAATTGTTGTATCAAAAACTTGCACACTTTGAAATGTTGCACACAGCCTAATCCGAAAAGTTCTAGTTTTATAGGACTAGAAAGCATGTGGAAAATGCAGTGGAAGAACTTAGAATTATTTTACAGGTCTTATTTAATTGTTAATTTGTTCCATATAATTAATTTGTTCTGTAACAGAAGGTACATGTAAACCACCGTGTTTCATCACATTGTTCATTATTATTTTGGTGCCTTTCAGTCTTGACGCTAAGGAGAGCTCTAAAACCTGGATACATATTATCTTTGGGAACTCTTACATAAGAACCAAGTGATATGAGATACCAGCTTTAGAATGAGGTCCTTGGTGTCTGCCAAATTATGTTATTCTAGAAATAACATACCAGGTTAAAGCACTTAACATACGCAATCAAGAACTAAAGCCTTAACAAAGTTTTACTATGATCTTATAAAATTATTCTGGTTCACAGTGTGGAAGAGTCATCCTACAGTGGCTTAAAACCTTTTTATCCAGTTAGGAGTGACTTCCAACAATTCCTTGGGTTTTGCTCCCTCTATTCCTTAGCAGAAACTATTAATTTTACATATTGCATATTACAAAATATTGCATAAGACACATGTCAGTAGACTGTTCTAAGTGCTCAGTTTTAGATTCTAGTCTTTTCCTTGCTTATTTCAAAGGTTTCCCAAAAGGTCAGCTAACCACACTGTGCTTCAAGTCTAGCTGCTCCTCACAGAGACCTGGCTGGCCACATTTCAGACTTTCACTTCTCATTGAACTAGGTTTGAGACATAGAAAAACACACGGGTATTTCCTAATATATATATATAAAAAATATTCAACTCTTCAATTTTAACTGTGTCTTAGCTATGTACTGTATGTGGAATATTTTCCTTGTTCAACCATGCAAGAGGCAGCTTGCCTTAAGTGAGCTTAAGTGAATATATTTAATGTTTATTGTGTCCCCAGTGACTACTCTTCCAAGTCGGGGGGGTTGGAACTAGGTGATCTTAGGTCCTTTCCAACCCTAACCATTCCATTATTCTATGATGCTAACATGCTCTCTGAATCTGTATCTTTGGGCAAGTTTTCAGACATCCTACAGTTCCTAACATGGGACTGGTTGTTATTTTCGCTGATGTTTTCACTGATAGTACAAATTTGAGCAGAGATTGTCTCAAGAACTCATTTTGAATTTTGACAGCATGCTACTTGCAATGCTCACGTTAAGAACCTTGATTTTAATTTTCAAAATTTGCTGAAAACAGAGCATATCCTATACTTTAACATTTCTGTTTATACTTTCGATTGGTTTATTTTGGGGAAATGATTGTCTTCAATTGTGTATAAAACTGAGACATAGCAGGACATCAAATCTCAATATAAATATTTTTAATTAAAACTAGATTTCAAATTAGCTGACATTAGGGGATCATTCAGATGAATAATTATTGGTATCTAGTGCCACTGAAGAGCTCTAAGGTATACAGTTTGTCATCCAGGAGCCTGTTTGGAAAGATGCATGTTTCCCCTGCGTCCTTTGTTATAACTGCCAAACTGTGCAGATGCTAACACAGTTGGCAGAACTGGCAAACACAATACTAGCTATCTGTAGCACTAGACAACTATTCCTAAGAAACTGAATAAAAGCCCTTAGGTTCTTCTTTAAGTCAGATAGACATAGGCACCTCTATCCCAAGATAGTTTTCTACATAGATCAACTTACTGACTTTTTAAAGATGGTAGTCCCTACATATTATTTATAGAAGACTAAAAAACTTCTTTGTTTTATTTATTTTATGTTGGGGGTTCTTTTATGAGCAGCTAAAGAGGTGAGATGAACTAATCATAACAGTTTTTTTCTACCAACAAAATTTAAAAGTCAAACCTAGAAGGAAGATGGGGAAAATTCATTTAGAATCAATAAGCCTACCCTCGAGCTCCTGAACTAAATGTGAAGACTAAATAAACATGTGACTAAGATGTCACTTTAAATTGCAGTTCTCTCTAGCAGTGACATTTTCTCTCAATCTACATAAATGTTCGGATTTCACCTCTCAATGAATGCTGGCATAGAAGGCCTAATTTGTCACTGAACCACTAAAGCAGTTAAAGGTTTCCAGAGAAGTTGAAATCACAGCAGTTACTCATGTTCACAAGCACTCTACTAACATGCTGAATTTGATCTGTTTTGAGGCTGAAGGTAATGCAAAGAAGAAAAGTCTGTACTATAGCAACAGCCACATGAATCCTGACATTTGTTCATGCCTTCTAAAAATCCTACGCTGCGCAAACTCTGCTATGTAAGAAGTGCTATTAAATGAGTTTTCAATGCTGGAATCTACCTTTCTCAACTCTTAGGGCATTGGTTCCCAAGGAAATTACTCCATAGAAGATACATTTTTATAAGGTTCTAAATTAATTTATCAAAAGGCTAATGTGAGCAAAATGTAGTAAATTTCACATAATGTCAAATTACTTTTTAAAGCAAACATTATGTTACATCTTTGTAACAATGTATAACTTTTTAATAGTGAGTAACAGTGTCCTGAGAAGTTGTAACATACAGGGATATAAATTAGTTGGCTCAATAAAATCAGCTGCAGACATTTTCTACTTTTTTAAAGCATTAACCCACTTGGAAAACAGTTTCGAGGTCTTGGTGGAAGCAATATCAATGTGAAATCATCTGAATATTTCAGAATATTTATAATATTGAATTCTTTTTATAATTATTTCAAAATAGCAAAAGACACTTGAACAGTGAAATAAGTTGTTTGTCAAACTGCAATTTACCATAACAAAGGAAGTCATATTTGGAGAAAATCAAATATAGTCCTACTGGTCTCATCAATTTGTCATTTTCTGTAGTAGCTACCTCAGTTGTATAGAAACACTGTTCTGTAAATCCACATAATATGTAAATTAAAAAGTTAAGTGGGTTAACCAATTTTAAGTTTCTGATGTGTTTAGTATCAGCAAAATGTAAAACAATTCATATTTTTTTAACTGCCACTTCTAATATTTTTATTCTTCCATTTAGGGATCTTAAAGCTAAGCTACAATTCAAATGAAAGAGAATATATTATCTGATAAAACTCATGTTCATTTATCAGATTAATTTAAGAAGCAATTTGGCACCAAATATTAGTGTTGAATAATGGGTGGGCTCAGCAATCACACTTTTAAGGAACTGATCCCCATAAAGGATTTTTAAGGATTCATCCCTATAAATGAAATAAACGAGTTTGAAGAACTTAATTAGAAAACATCTGGGAAGAGATATATTTTTTTCCTATAAAATATAATATTCTCTCCTATCAAGTGGAAGCAAATAACATTTGCAGTTAGAAATACTGGTCTTGATGCTGCTTCAGTCTCAATTATGTTTTTGTATCAAGCATAGTCCAGCAGCAATCCTATTATAAGTCTATTTTTCTTTCTAGGTCATGCCCCAAATTAACCACAGACATGGCTTCTTAGAAGGCCTACACTGAATCCCTTACACATAGCATTTAACTGTCAGCTCACTGTCAGGATCACTTTGGACTATCCTGAAGAGCTCCATTCAAAACAAATATGCCACAGAAAAGCCCACTCCTCAGCAGTGTGGGTGCAAACCAGCTTGTTGTCCTATGGATTTATACCGAGGACCAGACTCCAGCCCTCCTTTATTTAGCAATATCATTATAAGCATACTATCCTGCTGTTTCTGGGACATACACAGTGTCACAGTGTTTCAGCACGTATCTCCCACACAATAAAAGAGGACTCCGGAACATTTCTTTCTCTTGGCTTTATATCATCAATGATTTTCATTTTATATAGGGAGTTGAAAATGGGATTTTTCTGGTGGTGAGTTTTAGCCAGAATCCAGACTGAAGAATACAATGATGTTTGTACACAGTGCAAAGTTTAGGTAAGCTACGTCAAGAAGCTTAGATTTTTCATCAGTTTTCAATCATTCCCTGCCTTTTTTTTGAATATAGATGCTTTTTTCAAAATTGATAATTATTGATGTCTTCTGTTTGCTTTGTGAAGGAAGTCTGTTTACCTTGTTAATGGCTGTATTTCACAAGTACTGTCATCTTTAATTTCTGCTGAAATAAGGTGAAACTGTTAGCAAAGTAAAAGACTGTCAGGTTTTTTGACAGTGATTGAATCTTCAATCTGACAGTCTTGGCAGTCCTGGCATTTCTTACTATCAGGACTTAAATGGTGATTGCTAGAAGCCGAACTACTTGATTTACAATAATGGAGAATAAGTAATAGTAGAAGTCAGGTACACATAGAATGCTGTGTTAAACGAGTCAGCAGACTTCACGGGCACCTAAAATGTTGCTGCTGCTACTACTAGATTCCTTTTTTCATAAACTACTTTGTACCTATCCACTACTCTTGTGTAGACATGTCATAATTTGCTACTGTTCTTTTCAAAATGAATCTTGCCCTCACACTTTTACTCCCATGCTGCCATAATGGATATTGATTAATACAAGCCACTGAGGAATCTAAAGTGTGAAGTAGAGACTTGTAGGAGTTTTTGTCAAGACAAAATGTTAAATCACTTTGACTTTTTCAAACTAAAGGGATAAGACCAAACAGTGACTGGTCATGTGATAAATGCCCTTTCACTTTAATGAAATATTTTTAAATTGTAGATAGAAATAATCTACTTGGGGATTTCACTTTTATTCTGTGTTTATGGTGCTGCAAATAATCAAAATGCAATAGACTAAGTAGTATAGAGGAATAAGGATAAATCTTTGCTCTCAAATGTTGAAGAACAGGCAAAATTGCATGCGCAATTAACTAGAAGAGGAATATAGGATTAAGGGTTTACACTTCTATTCTGTAAATACACCTTCTATTGCATCTATTCTACATTTAAAAAGATACCTGAAACTCACTATTCCTGGAAGAGCATTTTAACAGAGAAAATATTAATGACTAGTACAATCGGCATTCACTTTTGAGCATTCCTATCCATCAGCCTCATTTGCAATGATGAAAATAAGAAAACTACAGATTTTGCAAGGTTTTTTTTGCTCTTACAGGCATTTTGCAACTTTTAAAAAGCTGCTTCAGGGAGCTGTCAATTTGACAGTGTTCTGCTTTTTTCTCAAACTAAGCAGAAAATCTTTATCCACAGAAGGAAAATATGCTAATAATATATGTAAAGGAATCTGAGATGGACCATGGGCAAAATTCTCACTAATTATAAGGATAATTGGACTTTGTTACTATAAAGTGTGTTAAATATTTCCAGTTATTTATTTTCTTTGCTGTTCAGTACGTCACATAAACATGTACACCTGGGCAATTGCACTAATACAGACACATATTGTAACAGAGTATGTTATTTTATTTAAAATATTTTTTCCTTAATCAAACTCCTATGTCCCAGCAGTATAATATCACACCACATTAATTTCAATCAAACTGACGTACTTAAATAAAATTTGTTTGATATTTCTTTAACATATTAGCTCACTTTGTCATTTGATTAAAGAGGTATTTTCTGGTTTTCTATTTAAAAAAGAAATACTATTGGGAGGAACTGACAATACAGAACTTTCTTATGCTTACTGAAAAAACAGGAAAAGAAAAACATAACATTTTACTCTATTATACTATTTCTTTGCAGAGCTCTTCTTCTTACATGCAATTGCACATGCTAAGCAAAACCACCTTCATGCAGCATAGATGTGCCATAGGAACATTGATGGGGAAGGGAGGATTTTTGCCCGTATTCATACACTGCAGTTCAAATGAATTAAGAATTTAGGACTGTCTTATGACCTGATCACAGTGCTCCCTGTTGATTTGTTGGTTTAGGAGTATACAAATATAGAGCAGAATAGCAGATGTTCTAGCATTGTATAAAAGAACCTCCCTACCATGTATTTCTAACAATGTCAAGTAAATCAGCAGGGAAATGTCTGGACCATATGCTTGACACTGCATTATCAGGCAAGAACTGACCTTCTAGATAGAAATGTTCAAGCCAAAAGCCTTAGCAGTGCCTTTTTGATTTGCTTTGCTTCATATTCAGTATACAATAAGTACACTAGAGGACTGAGCACTGATGGCTGTCACATCTGAGAGGCAGTTATAGCTCTCATTACATCTGCCACTGCAACTAAAAATGCAGATTCAGCTGACAAACCATCTAAATTTGGCTGAAGGATGGAAAGCAATTTGGCAGATAAGAAATTAAAAATACTATGATCCTTCATTTTGCTACTCTAGCTTTACACAAGTACTGGTCCAAATTCAGCAAACGTGCACATACAGAATATCATAAAACAGCAATTCAGGCCTGTATATTTTATTACAGGAAAAGAAGTGAATCTTTTAAAATACACCTATGTTCAAAGACAAGTGCGTCTTTTGCAGAAAAGTCAACTTTTTTTTTTTTTAAACTCTGCCTTCTGCAGTCTAAAATCACATAATCTGTAAAAGCAGCCTATGGAAGTGTGGTTAAAAAGGCCAGTAGACTGCACATTATCATAATCTTAAGGGTCCTACTCGGAACAGTCAGGCTGACGTACAGTGATTGTAAAGACCCTTATTTCAGCTTGGTAAAGAGGTAACTGCATGCTTTCCAACAATCCAAAGAAACAAAATGGACTCGGTTGAACTAAAGCCACCTTCTTTCAAAGCAACAATAAATCCATTTAAATTGAGACTCTACTGATTTATCTCACTGTGAAATGCGCAGTCCATAGACTTTCAACTATGCATCTACAATCTGGCCATCCCATTTTCAGTAATTTGTTGTCATAAATAAATGCTTCTTGAAGGGTGAGGGGATGACAGACATACTTCTCTTTCTCTAGGTGAAATATTTCTTAATGCACATGTGGAACATTAAGTTGCTTTTTATTTCTGTCTGCCACTCTTTACACCTAGCAAAGGGGACACATTAATTGCAGAGCATTCCAATTTATAGATTGTATTATCTCAAACCAGCAAAAGCAGTGACTACATGTAAACCTGATGGCTAAGGTTTAAACTGCATGCAAACCCTTCCTATTCTCCAACCTGATTTCAGAGAACTCCAGAGAAGATGACAACCCTAAAAAGGGAGTAGCTTAAGTGACAGGTGGGTTTGTGAGAACAAAGCAACACAAATGGGTAGGCCTTCAGAAGTGGCTGCTTTGATTGTATTGCATCATTGTGCTTGAATGGCATTCCTGATAAAAAAACAGCTATAGTAGAAGACAGTTTGCAATGTTACCAGTGCACAGAAATTGAAGGCGCCTAACTACCTAAGTTTAGTAAGGTGAATTATCATTCAGCCTAAAGAAATAGCTTATGATATTGAAATGGTAAAGGCCAAGAGGCAACAAAACCAGCAGCTTTTCCGCAAGCCTCCTTTAAGATAGGAGCTAATGGAAGAATGTGTGTATGCACCTCCTGTGTGATGTGAAAAGGCATTTATGTTTCAATTTATTTTCCAATTCTATGTATACTGTTTTAAATATAACATAGTAACAGTTTTTATTTTTAACTACATAAAAATGTTTGTACATATTTTTGAGTTTTCTAAAGAGGTTGTAAGAGTGTAGAGTTGATATAGCCATGCCTAGATGATATAGGAGCAGCACAAGGAACTGGCAGCGGTAGCAAGTCGTAGAACAAGTAGCTTCTAGTAAAAGAGTATATATGCATGGGTACAGCTAACAAAAGCAATTCCCGCTAAAGGTTTTCAAAACATTAAAATGCAAATGAAGGTTACTGCAGGAAGGGCAAGTCAATTACATGATCTCTTGGCTTGTTTCCACAGAAGACAGATTCCGAAACTATTATGATTTTATAGTAAGAATTAGTTATTATTACCCTGCTTATTTATTTGTATCTTTCTAAGTGTTTTTAATCTCTTGAATAAAAATATAATTTCTTTAACTTTAATTAATGTCTGCACATGAGAGATTTATTTATTTTAGTACCAAAAAGTTAATGTATTTATCCCAAGTTTGCTAATAGATGCTACTGCTGGCGTTTTAGAAGCAAGCCCTTAAATTTTATTCTAGCTGTTGCTGCTGTCTGTCAAGTCTTGGCAGGAGGGTTATTCAATCCCTTTTTTAGAAAAAAGGATTATAACAAATTACAAAATTAATCCAATTATCAGATTGATAATATCCTCCCTAAATTAATCCCTTAAACTGCATAAAACAAATATGGATTGCAGGAGTTCTGCTTAGCTGTAAGTCCTCAGAAAAACAAGGTATTATCAATTTAGTGATATTTGACACAGGAAAGTCCCAGCCATGTAGGATGAAAAAAGGCACAACCAGGTTAAACTGAATGTTGAGACAATGGCTTAAAGATATCATGCTTGAATTATGTTTTAATTAGGGTCAGAGAATAACCTAATTCCCAACACTGATATTTACCCCATAAGACTTAGTATTGGTAATATTGAAATGACAAATATAAATTGAAGAAATAATGAAATGGTACAGATCAATAAATATCTGCTGCTGAACACAGACATTACTGTATGTGAATGTTGAACATTGTTCAACAATTTCTTTTGAATTGTCTTAGATGTCTGAAAAAGCTCTGCTCTATGAAAAGTCCATGCCAAACAGAGTTATAATTCATGTAGTCTGTCAAAAAAAAAACCCAGACAAAGTTTGTGTGCTTACAATGACTTGGGCAGGGATGGAGGGTTCAGAGAAAACCACATACAAAGAAAACTTGGTTCTGTTGCAGAATAGTGGCTACAGGAGGTGGAGTTTCAATAACTTTCTAGAAATTGATAACTTAGACCTTCAGTTAGTGATTTTAAAGATTTCAGGATTAAAAGTTGAAGAATTTTCTGATAGGTTAGGGGTTACTTGCTTGTCAGTGCCAAACCACAGATGTTGCTGAAGCCATCAAAGGCTTTTGGCAGTGCAAACAAATCGCAACTGTCTGTATCAAGTATGGTGATATTAAGAGGCTGCAGAGTAGAAAACATTGTACAGGAAAGAAAAAAAAATAAAGCAAAAAAATGGTTTTGAATAGAAAATTGAATTTCTTCTTGCACTTATTAAGATAATGGTTTGGTTAATTTCTCATCTTGATTAATTCTTCAAAAGCTGTTTAAGGAAATAGGGGGCACTTTTCTTGCCATTTCAGTCATTCGGGCTGAGAAACAAAAATAGACTCAGTACATAAATCAGCTGTCAGAGAGGTTCTGGAAATTTGAAAGGTTAAAGCATTATTTTTTTTCCTTTAAATCCCTAAATCAAAATTCAAGACTCAAAATTCAAAACTATTTTTTAAAATACAGGTTACCAAAATAAAAACTGTAAACAGAGAAATATACCAGTTACACATTAATTCTCCTAAAAATACAGATAATCTTTTATATATACATGTAATAGCCCTTTAATTGTCCTTTGTATTTGGAACTCAGCTTTTCAACTTCTAACAGTATGCTTGATATACAAAACCCAACAGAAAAGTTATATACTAAGTTAGTCAAGGTGAAAAGCTTTTCTCCCCTAAAATTATATTTTGAGAGACTAAGATTTATATACTTACATGTCTCAAAGGGACAAGATTAATGTCTGATACATCTCTTGCAGATGATGATTCTGGTGAAGTTCTTTTTTATGCATCAAAACTATACTTAAAATCAAATCTAAAGATTCCTTTTGTAGTACTTTTATCAAACTTCATTATGACTGTGATCTATGAAGCACAATAAACTTTTAATATTCCCAAAAGGAGAAATGCAAGATATGAATCTAAATTGCTAGCATGATGAATATCTATGAATACATAAACATCTAAAACCACAATGTTGTTATACAGAAAAGCATATTTCCCTAGTGTACGTGTTCAAATAAGGAAGACTGGACAAAAGAGTTATCTCACAGAGAAGATGGAAATTGTGTACAGCTTTTGAATTAAATAGTTTTCCTAATCTGCAGCAACCTAATAAGGCCTGCTGATGAAGCCTATTGCCAAGAAAATCTCTTCTGTGCAAAGTTTATAGCACATAAGTTTAGGCTAGAAATAAGTGAGAGGATCTTTGTTCAAGGAAGAAGCTTTGCCCTTTTCATTTTGCTATCCTTCTTCTATGCACATTTTAGTGGGCATTTTTTGTCTTATCATTTTCTCCAGACCTCCATGACTTTAGAGGCCAAGCTGAAACACTTGTTAAATTAATTAGTACCATATAAAGAAGTTGCAGTCAGTCTGCGATGTAGCATAACATTCACTATTTAACCTAGTATCTGGGAAGAAAAGGAAGGAACAGTCTTCCTTCTCTATCCCATCTCTGGTTCTAGCACTTTGTTCTCACCCTTCCATGCAGCAAAGTAGTACTAGGTATAAGGATGTTGTGTTTATTTACTCATCCTTACAGATTCCTTTCACCCTACTTTTACCACAACATTTCTCTCTGAAGCTGTCTGACATTTATTTTGTAACAAATCTAAGTACAGAACAGTCTGGGTTTCTACCACTGCACCAATTTCAAGGTGATTTTTTATAAAACTTGAAATTGTTATTTCAGAATTTTTCTAATGCTCCTCAAAGGCATGCTTGGTTCCCACTTTACAGAAATGTAAAAAAACCCAAACATAAACCCTTTATTTTAAACTGCTAAATTTGAATACTAGATAGATTTATTTCAGACATATATTATCAGAATTACTTACTTCACTGAATTTTATAATTCATGACTATAGTACCTTAACATATTTTAACCAACTTGAAAAATTTTGTTAATTCAACAGATGTTTCCTATTTCCAGTTAATGCAATCTTTGACAAGTTTTCAGTTGTCTCCTTTTTGCTATCACCTGCAACTGTGTTATACAGATACCTCTTGTGGTGATAAAATCATGCATAGTTTTGAAATAAAGTACAATTGTTGACACGGGAGTCACGGACAACGCTTAGACGATCAATGTGATCAAGTGATTGCCACTTTATTGCAGTTACACAGGGTTATTTATACCCGATTCACACTTGCTC